>JAKTVF010000079.1:0-47629 GCA_030557055.1 Candida tetrigidarum
TATCCTTGGGGTGTAGTTGAAGTTGAAAATGATCAACATTGTGATTTCAAGAAATTGAGAAGTTTATTATTGAGAACAAATATGTTGGATTTGATTTTATCAACTAATGAATTGCATTTTGAAACTTTTAGATCAATTAAATTGGGTGGTGATGAACAAGATAATAACGATGAAAATGACGGTGCTGAAGAATTGACCAACGAAAAGGGTGAAGTTATTAAGAAACCTTCTGGTGCTAAGAAACCAAGAAGATTACATAATCCTAAATTTAAGGAAGAAGAAGATGCATTGAAGAAGTTTTTCACCGAACAAGTTAAAGCTGAAGAACAAAGATTCAGACAATGGGAAACCAATATTATCAATGAAAGAAACAGATTGAATCAAGATTTGGAAGAAATGCAATCCAAATTGAAGACTTTGGAAGATCAAGTTAAAAAGTTGCAAATTGCTAAACGTTAGAAAAGTATGTGAAGGGTTTTTTTGTTCTTGCTAGGTTTTTTTTTGTTCTCTTTTGATTTTATCTTTTAACTATTGGTATGATCATTGTTATATTATCTCATTCTCTATTTCCGTTCTCTTTGCTGTTAGAATTCATCAT
Source organism: Candida tetrigidarum (assembly GCA_030557055.1). Taxonomy (NCBI): domain Eukaryota; kingdom Fungi; phylum Ascomycota; class Pichiomycetes; order Serinales; family Debaryomycetaceae; genus Candida; species Candida tetrigidarum. The sequence goes on from JAKTVF010000079.1 coordinate 599, forward strand.
GTTTTTAGTAACTTTGTAAAGTATTGTTTTCATAAATTATATACATTTATATCTATTTTGTCATGTCATGTCACGTGTGATGGGTGAAAATTGTGGAAAAAAGAGGGGGAAGCAAAGAAACGAGTCAAAAACAGAAACCGATGTAGCAACGAGGCAAAAAAAGAGAATCTGCATTGGGGGTGGAGGATGGTTATGGGCGGCGTTTTCTATTTTTTTTTTTTTATTTTTTCGATCTACTTAAATTTTTCTTCAGTCTTGACACCACCACTACCAATACAACAACGTTTTACCCCCCAACTGCCAATAACATTGTCTTTTTTTTGACTCTACCTTAATTATTCCAAACAAGTAACGTTTATATTTATATTTGTATTTATTTTTTATTTTTAACTATTCAAAGAATATTACCTTCTAATTGGTGATCTATAATTCAATGTCATTACCATTTGATACATCATCGACCTCCCCGCCAGATCACAAACAATCACTTCCACATCCCCCACCACCACCACAACCTTCGCAATCGGGGAATACACAAAAATACAAGCGTAATTATCGAGCATGTTTGAATTGTAGGTTACGTAAAGTGAAATGTGATTTGGGACCAGTGGATAATCCACATAATGGGAAATGTGCTCGATGTTTACGAGAACGAAAAGACTGTGTATTTGTTGAAAGTAAACGAGGTGGTTCTGCTAATGTACTTAATGGGAAACGTAAAAAGCAAAAAAGTATCACTAGTAGTACTAGTATTGATAGTACTAATAGTTCTGCAAGTCCTGAAGAAAGTGGTGTGAATATGAATTATCATGGTGGTGATCCACCGGGGGTTAGAAAATTACCTAGTGTCAAGAATATTTTGAAACATGGGGGTAATGAAAATGACATCACCAATGAAAATATTAATAACAGTAATGAGACAATTCTTCAATTTAATTCAACTGCAACAACTACTACTAGTAATACATCACCGGGTACAAATGTATCTACAGCTATGTCACCAAGTGGTGTATCTCCATTACATGGTATCAAACAACGTCGTCCGCAATTACCACCAATTTCACATCGTAATCGACCAGACCATCAGCATGGTTCCACGAATGGTAATAATGGAAATAAAGATAAACGATTAACCGGTGAGTTTTCCACTATGGAAAGTGCTTTGGTGTTTTTAGCTAATGCTGCGGGAGAAATTGCTAAAGCTGATGAAAGGGATAATATTGATGCGCAACTGAAATATGATCAAATTGAAGCTGCTGTTTCTAAAAGTCATAGAAATAGTCTTGATGGTAATGTTCAACAAAGTGGAGGTCAACAGGCTGGTCAGGCAATAGTATCTGCTACGACTACTGAGAAGAATACACCTATGTCAAGATCAAATAGTCTTAATCAGGTGGAGCTGCAACCACAAGTACAGCAGCAGCATCAACAGCAGCAACACCCACTGCAGCAATTACCATCACCATTAACTTCAATAACAACAGCAACTTCTACATCGGAATCAGTAAATCCGGAAACTCAATCATCTATCCCTCCATATATTAGACCAACAGGTAAAAAAAGAATGATTGTTCCACCCGCTGAAAGTGGGCATGCTGTGAGACCAAAAGGGTCGAATAAACTATCCAACATTGATTATATTGGAAATAAACCACCGGCGATATTAACCAAAGATGAAGCGACACGATTAATAGATTTATTTTTTTCAACCATGCATCCTTATTTCCCCCACATTCCGAAATTTCTTCATTCACCTAAAGTGTTATCCAATTATCCGATTTTATTATGTGCGATCTTGACGATTTCATCAAGATACCATCCGTTTGAAAATGATTTACCTTCTAGTAGTACTACCATGGGGAATTCGTCGAATGGGGCTGTACCTAGACATATTGAAGTACATGATCGATTATGGCTATATGTTCAGAGATTAATATCACAGACTGTGTGGGCAGAAGCAAGTACAAGAAGTATTGGCACGGTGTTTGCATTTTTATTATTTACGGAATGGAATCCAAGAGCTATTCATTGGAGATGGTCGGATTATGCTAATAAAGCAGAAGAATCAAATGATAATGAATCAGGAACCGTTTCTGGATCAAGTGCTCCTCCTTCAAGAAGTGGTGGAACAGGGACAAATACAAATTCACCAAGTGCTGCTGTTGCTGCGGCAAGTACGGCATCAACGGCACAAACCACAATGAATGCCTTTGGAGGAGAACTGGGAGAAGAAGGGAATAGTGGATTAGCCGGATTAGGAGCCATGAGAAGAAGTCATCGCATGGCATGGATGTTAATTGGGTCCGCGGTTAGATTAGCCCAAGATATGGGATTTATGGAAATCAGTGCCAAGACATTCTTGGCCACGCATATAGCGGAGATCAATTCGGTGATGAATATTAGTAGACGATCGATGTTGGCTAATTCATTAAGTGAAGTTGATTTAGATGAAGATGATATCACTGTTGAAGATATGGAACAACTCGAAGCTAAAGATGATGATGATTATAAAATGCTTCATATGAATGAAGAACAAATTAAAAAATTATCTAAAGAATATGTATTGAAGTTTACTAAATCTCAAAAAGCCACCATTGAATTATTACAAATCTTATCATTAGGTCATGAATCATTATATGGATATAAAGCACAATTAGGACAATTAACCCAACGACAAATGTTATCAGTATTGAATATATTAAGTCCATTACTTAATAATTGGGGGAAGAAATATAAAGAATTTTTAATCCCTTCTAATCATAATGGAAGATTAGCTAAATTAACCCCCACATTACCGCAATATTGGTTGAAACCAGATTGTAAAGTAATGCAAGAAATGCAAGAAACCATCGAAAGGGAAACATTTATTATTGAATATAATTATGTGAAACTTTATATCTATTCCTTAGCTTTGAACTCGGCCAGTAATCACAACCAAAATGTGAGTGGCAAGAATTCCAAGAGGATCAAACTTGATGAATTATCGAAATCGGCAAAATATATTGAACAAGCATTTGCAGCTGCGAATGAAACATTGAATGCGGCACATAGAATCCATCGTTTTAAAATGTTACGATTCATGCCCGTGAGATTATTAACGAGGTTTATTCGTGCCGCGGCATTTATTGTTCAATGTCATTTAACCATGACAGCACAGGAAAACATCTCCCTTAATGTATCAAGAATTACTATTGATGAAATTATTAAGAGTACTCATCGGGCAGCTATGACATTAAGAGAATGTTCACCAGATGAATTGCATTTATTATCTAGATATTCTACGATATTGATGGTGTTGTATTCCGAGATGAAAGCTAAGAAGAATAGAAGAGATGGTAATTCAAATGAATTTGATGATGACGAGGAGGATCAACAACAATATCAAGCAGATCAATTCCAACAACCACAATCACAACAATCACTTGTAGAACAACAAGTTCAACAAACTGTTCAGCAACAACAACAGCAACAACAGCAGTCACAACAATTCCAACAATATCAGCCTATGGATACAGGTACGACTTCAATAGATGATTGTCACCAATTACCACAACCACCACATCCGTCTCCATCAAACCCAGATCAACAACAACAACAACCACTACCAAATGAACAACTTATACCGGAAGATTTCAATTTTGATATCAATTTAGATGATTTCATAGGTGATGGATTCCAAAACATTGTTGATCTATGGACGTACCTCAACTAATTAGTTATCCCAATCTTGTACTAGATCAATTAAAGCAATATAAAAATCTCGATAATTTATATCTTCCTCATGGGTGGTAGTAGTAGTGTTATTGATTAGGGCGTTTGTAAAGTTGCCTATTCCTTGTAATGTACGATTATAACTATCCGGTAAGTATCTTATTGACGTTGCTCCCTCGTTATTACTCTGTTGGTTGGTGGTCGGAGTAGAATAATAATCCAGGTAATCAAAGATTATATTATCAACGGTACAATTATTCAAATCTATTGGATTTGGTAGGATTGAATTTATCCGATGAATTTTTTCGAATCGAATCTTAGCATTGATATTCCCCATATCTGCCATGAATTTCAATAACGCAATCCCTCTAGTTAATTGCTGTGGGTAGTTGTTATTGCTCGTATCGGTATTGCTGGCGTATGAGACAATTAACATGGTTATGGCGGTGAATAAATGTTGACTATCCCAATACCCCAATATAAAAATCTGATTATTTGTATAGAGTCTCGATATGATATCCACGGTAGCACAAGAAGTTAAGATCCCTTTTGAAATGGTTTGATTGATTTTTTGAGAATTTTCCGATATCAACAAGGATGAATTGTTGATGATTATAGATAGGAGTGGTTTAGTGATTAGGATGATTAGTTGATGATACCTGAGGAATAAATTCGCCATTGTTCTTCGAGAATGGTTTAAATAATCGATGTTTTTAAATTGCAATAAATAGGGGATTTCAAAATGATCGATTAATTCCGTATTTGAAATCAAAATGTTTTCTAACAATTGTTTCTGATTGAACTGATTAGTGTTTATGTATTTTATGGAAAATGTTCGAATATTAGGTCCATATATTAATCTGATGAATTTCGCCACATATTTGGTTAAATGAACATTCAACTCCAATGAATTCAAATCAAATGAGTCGGTCTCTTCATTTTCCTCATCCTGATCTAATGGATAGATATCCTCACAAGGTAAATTCACATCAGTATCAGTATATTGTAAATGAACGGTTTTCGTAACCCAAATAGTATCAACAATAAATATAGTCCACCAAAGACGTTTCATTTTTTCATGGAGACATTTCAATTCATGGATTTTCCAGTCGGATTTATTGCCAATATCGATGATTTCTTTACTTCGATGGAATCCTTGACTAACTGCTGATCTAGTAGCAATGCCAAAGAAATTATACGAGGTGTTGTATCTTGCTAAATTTGCCGAATATAATCCTAATAATAACCCACATTGAATGAATATAATACACATGTTAGGTCGAGTTAATCGAAATAAATGTTCGGCAAATTGATAATACTCCAAGCCGGGATAACTCCTTGTAGGAGTACTAGAATTCAACAATTGCTCACCAAAGGCAATTAATATGAAGAAATAACATAAATAAATTTGAGTGATTTGTGGGATATAATCCGGATTTAATATTTGATTAGATAATTCATGAACATTATTTATAAGGGGTTGAATTTCTTTTTTATCGATTAAATAGAATTCTTGATTATAAGTATAATATACTTTTTCAATCAAGATTTGACAATATGATTTATCAGGAATATATTTCAAACATCGAAGAACTAGATTATACTGAATTTCATAATTTTCATATTCATTTTCAAAGAAGAATTTCAAATTTTCTCGAATTGTGAATTTATCCAGTGATGAAGTAGTAGTATCTGTCCCTGGGGTGATGTATGCAAGTTGAGATTCTAGTTGTTGAACTTTTTCATGTAATTTATTCATATCGGATTCCATAATGACGATTTTCCGATCTTTTTTAGGATATTTACAAGATTCGGGCTTGTTGATGTTCCTACAGTTGGAACAAGCAGGTTTTTCCCCAGAACATTTGATCTTGGATACTTTACATCTGGTGCATGCATAATGTTGTCTTCCATAAACTTTCAAAGGTTTTGGTTTATCAACAATATTACTGTTGTTATCACTCATCTCTAATGGTAGTATTATTGCAGAAGAAAGGGAAGTTTGGAGATCTTGAGATCTAGTTTGTTTATAGTTATTTTTTTTTTTTCTTAACTGAAATTATTTTTCTTGTGAGATTCCAATTGCTATTATTATTACAATTTAAGATACGAACGGCAGAAGAAATTGTAGGAGAGTTTTATTTTTATTTTGGGAATTAAGATTAAGTTACCAGATCTAAGATTGGACTATCCAGATACAACAACAATAATAACAATAAAGTAGTCATAAGGTACACAAGAGAAGTTGCAAATTACATTCAACTTTTTATTTGTGGATCGTATGACACAGGGTTACTTAGTCATTCCTACTTGTTACTCTCACCTCGTGTTAAAGTTAATGTCCTGTGCCGAGAATTAATCACATGGAGTGGGGTTTTGTGATTTACACCCAACCACACCACAACCTACAGCCTTACCAACAAACAAAAAATCCATCACTATCTTGTTTCTACCAATTGTAACAAACCCATCACCACTCGTGTATTGTTCCTCATAGATACTATATGACATTTCAGTTCTAAATATAGATTTCTATTTGTTTCATTGTTAATATCCCACAAACAATTTTCTTGTGATTTTTGTTGAAAATCTTGAAGAATTATCACACAATTAATAAAAGAGTTGCAAAATATAACGATGCTACATCTAACTAACGAAAAGTTTATATTTCTATTATTATTGGATAAAACCATCAGCTGAGGTATATAACCCTCAAAGACCCACATGGTTTAGATAGGATTATTAACTTACTTGTCATTGGAGTTATTGTCCGACAGTTCCTTTTACTTCATTCCAAGTTAGGTTAAGTTACTTTCCAAAAGTAATTTAATACTACATACTTCAAGTGGTTAATAATCTAGTAAATCACACCGAATGTTCCTTCATGGATACTTCGGGTTAGTGTTGTTCATCACCGGATGGATACAGTACGACATTTCTCACAATGTTCAAGGCGGATCAAAACGACATTTATATTATTTAAGCTTTCCCCTAAAGGAAAGTTAATAAATACAAAACAACAACATTAACAATAACAATAGTGCTAGCACAGCCCACTTTTTAGGCTGAGTTTGTGTAATGTTAAAAGAGAGAGAGAAATACGGAACTTCCGAGGGTGCATGTAATAATTTTGGTAGTTTTATTTTTAGTACATGATACATGATGAAATATATAAATTAGTTACATGATGAAACAATCATGAAATTTAGCACAATTCAGTAATGCTATTATCTGACTGTTGATTGGTTGGTGTTGAGATATGAGGAAAAAGGCAGTTAAGTAGGTAGAAGTAGGACACTCTAATGAATACAGAAACTCAAAATTGAACAATAATATAAAACCGAGGCGTGTTGCGGCTCGGATGAAGAGATCCAATAATATATTGCTATGAATTACAGAGGATGAAGGGATAAGAAGGGATGAAAAGGAATTAAGGAGAACCGGAGATTTACACTTGTTTTTTACATTACAAGTGCATATGAATGAGGTCATAAGTTCATGTCATAAAAACCCGAGTATCCCTGTAGATCAATCAACCCCTCATACTTCTTCAAGCCAGCCATCTTGTCATTTCAGTAGAGACAGAGACTGAGACAGAGTACTCGTTTATAGTTTATAAATTGACATGGACAAATCCAATGACAATCAAAAACATGGCTGGTTGATTCCCAGGTAACCAATTACTACCCCTTGAGTTGGTATTATAATTCAATTCAGAGTTATGTACATATGAATTCAAGGTGTTTAATCACTAATCCGAATCAGGAAATTTTACTAAAAAATAAATATTTCTCTACTGGACAAGAAATTAATGAAAATAAAATAAAATTGAAACATTGATCTACATTAATTTCTACAACTACAACCTCAAGGAATGGACAATAATGGGGTAAAAATTCCATATACACAAAATCAGTCATGTGTTAGAATGTACCTTATGTTGGAGTATTGAAGAGGGTCATGGAGAGGGGGAAAGGGAAAGGGATGATGAAAAAAATCACTTGAAACAGTTGACCTTCTTTGTCTTGATTCTGAAATTTTCAAATAAATTGACAGAGAGGAGAGGAGAGGGAGGAGGGAGAGAGACCTGTGTGTGTGGATAATAACGCCCCACTCCACTCCATCCACCCCCTTTTGTTCGAGGAAATTGGATCAAATGGGTTTATTTTTAGAAGTTTTTCATTATATTTCTTTTTTTTTCAAAATGAAAGGATAGGCAAATAGCAAACGGACAAGAAAGTAAGGAAAATCCTTGAAGTTAAATCAGGTACACAAACCTATTGCTGTGTGTGTGTATTAAAGGATTGTGGTTATAATGTGCATTTAGGTTTTGCACCAATTAATTAATTTTAAAATATGTAAAAGCCCACATGGATAGAGATTACTGATAGAAGATAGAAGATAGAAGATCAAGAATTATAGATAAAAAGTAAAGAACATTTTTGGAGAAACACACAAACAAGGTAATAGAAGGTAGAATGTAGAATGTAGAAGGTATCGTCAAAGGAGTTAGAGACGACGGTGATAATCGGAGGAAGAGGCACAATGATTGTTTTGTATTTTTGTATTTTTGTAATTGTATTTGTATTTGTTATTATTTTTTAGTCGAGCGAGAGAAAGAGACGAAAATTTTTCATCAAAACATTTTCACAATCAAAACCGAAAAGAAACAAATAGAAACAAATGGAAATAATTGCTAACAAATAAATTAACTCCGGGGTAAATGTTCAGTTTAGTTATTGTATTATGAGATGATATACATGTGTAATGTATATCTTCAACACCCAGGCGTACCAATATAACCGATATCTCTTAAGTGTAGTAATAGTCCTAAGTTATGTCTTGCCATATTAAGATAGAAGAAAAATATTTTTATGTTTTTATTTTTACTCTGAACAATTACACAAAATTAAAATCTAATTTTTTAGAAAAAAAGGAAAACAACGACACAAAGGAAAGGAAAAGTAATAAGAGAATGGAGGTGCTGGTTACAAATGGATAAAACTTCGATGTCGTTTTCTTGCTCTCTTAATAATAGAAGAACTAATGATGGGTGGGGTTACTTCTCAACTACCGCCTTTCAACCTACTACCATCTTTCCTGTACCATACTAGTCAATATAAGATGATATAAGTTACATGTGACAATTGTGTGGTAGTTGTAGTAGATGTCGGTAAGCACAAACCGGAATTCAATAAACTAACTAACTAACTAAACGTAAAAGGTTAATGTTTACGTTGTAAGTTGTAGGTTGTACTTGATAATAAAAAAAATTGTTTGTGTGTATGTTTATGTATATGTAATATTTCTTAAATTTACCAAAATTACACAAAAGTAGAAAATTAGAAAATGAGTTTTGGAATTTTTTTTTTTTTTTATTTTTTTTTTACACCACATAATCTCTAATAACTAATTACCAACTAAGGTGAGTATAAAAAGATTGTAAGATTTCTCACCACTTCCCAATTAACCAAAATCTAAAATTTCCCCTTTTTCTTCTTCCTTCCTCTTCTTCTTCTACTTCTTCTTCTTCTTTTCCTTTTAATCTTTCAAGTTTTTGTATATTCTTTCGTTACTTCAATTCTTCCACTTTTTAAAGTCTTCAAATGCAATTCAAAAACATTCTTGCTATCTCAGCTATTGCTGGTTTGGCTACTGCTGCCAACAGTATGTATTTATTACTATTATTAACATATTAAAACACATCAACACATTACAATTGGAATTCGATTATTCATGTTATTTCCCAATATCCCTTAGTCCAATTGAATACACCTCAAAATCAGTCATCCCAGAGACACACAGAGAGAGAGTTAAAAATAGAATCCTATTTCTCAGTGGACGAGGAGGAGCAGTTTCCCCTTTAAGGCGGATTTTCAAAGTAATCTCATCAATTACAACATTGACTATTTGATTTACACTTTGAAAAGAAAAAATTCTCCTTTCCCTACTGCGCCTTCACTTCCCATTCCTTTTTGAATTGTATGTCATAAGTTGGCATTGTCAATCCAAAAAATTACTTGAAAATTTTCAACAGAATTTTCCAATTGGGTGGATCAATTTTTTCTTTTCTGAGTGAGGGAAAAAAAAACAGCAAACTTCTCGGTTAATGGGAAAATAATAATAATAATACTAGACGTCCACACTCTCGGGAATTGTCGACCCAAAATCTTAAATTGGACGGAAAAACAAAAATAACTCGCATCATTTGTCTATTTTAGGTAATTGTCAATTCCTATTGTGTTTTTTGTTGTCTTTTTTTTGTCGTGTGTTGTGCACTAAAAATTATTCACCAAGCCACCACAAAACAAAACAAAAGAAAAGAAAAAAAAGGATTCCTACTTGTTTGGGTCAATGTGTGTTGTAAATGTGTTGCAAAGAAAAAAAACCTTAATCAAGATTAATTACTAACTTATCATTCCACTCTAGACTCTACTTTAACCAACGCTACTCCAACTGCTAAATCAGGTTGTTCTTTCTCAGATTTCACTGCTACTGCTTCTGCTCAAGTTCAACAAATTGCTGGTTGTGCCACCGCTGTTGGTGATGTTACCGTCCAAGGTTCTGCCTTTGGTAACATTGACTTGACCGGTTTGGAACAATTCTACGGTGACTTGCACATTAACAACGCCACCCAAGCTACCACCGTCAATGCCCCAACCTTACAATTGGTTTCTGGTGAATTGGAATTCAACGCCAACACCATTTTGTCTAAAATCAACTTGGCTCAATTGACCACCGTTGGTTCTTTGAACTTGAACGCTTTACCAGCTTTGGAAGATATTGGTTTAACTGCTGGTTTAACTTCCGCTGATTCCGTCGTCATTTCCGATACCGGTTTGTCTTCCTTGAGAGGTATTGATGTCTATAAATTACAAGTTTTCAACGTTAACAACAATGACAACATTGATACTATTGACTCTGGTTTAAGAGAAATTACCGACACCCTTGATATTTCCTATAATGCTGAAAAAGTTGATGTGAGCTTACCACAATTGAGTCAAGCTAAAAACATTGTTTTGCAATCCATCAACTCCATTTCTGCTCCAAACTTGACTGCTACCAACGGTTCCCTTGCCATCTCTTCTTCTTCTGTTGAAAAACTTGAATTTGCCAAATTGACTTCTATTGGTAACTCTTTGACTATCAACAAGAATGAAGATTTGACTGAATTGGATTTCCCTAAATTGACCAACATCGGTGGTGCTTTAACCATTTCTGATAACGATCAATTGAAATCTTTTGCTGGTTTCCCAGAATTGAAAACCATTGGTGGTTCCGTTAACATGAACGGTTCTTTCGACAATGGTACTTTTGAATCTTTAAGCAGAGTTGCTGGTGGTTTCACTTTGAAGACTGATGGTGACTTGTCTTGTAGTGCTTTCAACAAATTGAACACTAACGGTGATGTTAAAGGTGACAAATTCCAATGTGAAGACAAACAAACCACTTCTTCTTCTTCTTCCCACAAATCTGGTTCTTCTACTGAAACTGGTGACTCTTCTGAAACCGGTTCTTCTTCCGATTCTTCCAACTCTGACTCTTCCAGCAGCAAAGCTTCATCTTCTCACAAGAACGGTGCAGCTGCTAACACTGGTAGATTGGCTTCAGTTGTTGCTGTTTTCGCTGGTGTCGGTATTGCTTTATTCTAATAGTCTAGAGGATAATCACACAAAGAAAAATCATTTAATTGATCTAAATCGTTTCTAAATTTTAGATCTTAATAAGGTAGAATTTAATATAAAATAATTATTTAAAAAATCAAAATCAAAAAAAAAATATTATATAGTTTTCTAATTGCATTATTAATGTTTATTCAATTTATTTTAATTTTTATTCGTTGTATCTGTGTTGTAGTAATGTATCTATATTGTAGTTAATGTTGGGTTGTCCTTGGTTGATAATTAACAACTCACATGGTAGCGGGATAATTAATCATTATAAATCATTTGAAGTAATGGAAATAATTTCATCAATTTCTAAAGCTTTACCAATTTGTTTAGCATACAACTCAGCAACTTGATCAATTTCGGGATCAATACCTAATTGATCCTTTAACGAAGTAGCTTTTTTATTTTTCAAACCACACATTTCAAAAGTATTCAAGAATTTCAAATCGGGGTTAATGTTCAAACTGATTCCAAAATCAGTTATCCCATGACGAATCCTCACACCAATACTCCCGATTTTCAAATCATCGGTGATCCATAATCCCGGGTTTTCTGACTGAATAAATGATTGTAAGTTATAGTTCTCTGACAAGACATTCTGACCACTTTTTAATAATACGTTATTTACGAAACATTTCGTGGTTAATTTATGATATGATTTTAGGTCAATGATTAAATACGCCACGAGTTGTCCTTTCCCATGCCATGTAACTTGACCACCTCGGTCTAATTGATAGTATTGACATCCTTCCAATTTCGAAAAATTTTCAATATCCTGGGGTGTGATTTCTTGTTTCAGTCTTAATCCACCAGCATAAACGTTATCGAATTGAAAAGTAAGTAAAGTTGGGTATGGTTGCGATGATTGGATTTTATCCAAAAGAGTAGGGTTGTTATCGGGAAGTTGGTTTCTTCTTTGCATTCGACGAAGTTTTGTTTCTAAGGTTTTGTAGTTTAGTTGGTGATCAACTATTTCTTTTTGTATGTCGAGACCATGTTGGAAAGAGGTTATCCCTGGGAAATGAATATGGTTTAAAATACTAGGACCTGGGCGGATGGTATGATAGGTTCTTCTAATAGTCCTTGATAAGTGCCTTGACATTTGATGGTGGTTGTGGTGGTGGTAGTTGATGTTGATCAGAGTGAAAAAAAAAAATCTATATCGGTTAAACCCGACGAATAAATATAAAAAATAAAAAATAAACGATCCGCAGTTGGTACATACAGATCCCATATAAACAACAATCAATAACCATGAATACGAATAGAAAACGACCTAATAGTTTTACATTTAAACCACCTAAACCATCAACAGCGATCACATCGACAACAACTACCAATGTAACTAGTTTCAATAATGGTCATAACTTACAAAACAGTACTATAGTTTCATCGTCTTCTTCATCATCTATGTCTACATCTACATCTACAACAATTCCTTCATTCATCAACAAAAAACCCAAAAAGAATGATCCAAATGTTAGATCCAAGAAGGATCAAGTTACTTCAAGTATACCTACTAGTACTACCACGACAAACGACGACTTTGATGGAAATCAGATAGAGGAATTGAATTTCTTATATCAGATCTACGTTCCTAACAAATACCTAATCAAGAATAATAAAAAATCAATCAAGAATCTAATGCTCCATATCCCCAAACTAACACCCACAAACAGTCAATTAAACCTAACTATCCATGTTTTCTTATCTACGATAATGGTAAAGTTCATCAATTCATGGTACTTGACAAAACTCAACACCTCAAATCTTGAATTCTTGAAAGGGTTATATGATGGATTGATTATTGAATTGATTAAAGATATATTAGAAAGATTACACCGGGTGAATATGTTGAAATTGTTCGATGAGTTGATATCCATTTTAAATCATCATCTTCAACTTGCTGATACGAAGAAATATCCTTATAAATTCCAAAATGAATATTATGAAAGTTGTAAATTGAGGAATAATTTACTATACGATGAGAATAAATCTATTGATGAGATAAATATTGATTATTTATCTAATTCTCATATTTATTTCCAAAATGATCCTGTTAATTATTATAGAATATTGATTAAACAATTATTATTATCTAGCTTTAATGACACCCCCGAAGATGAAGGTGATGAAAGTGATGATGTTGGTGTTAGTCCTTTTAGTTCTAAGATATCTAGTGATTTGGTGATTTTAATCCTTGGTGATTTGGTATTAGGGAATATTGTGGATAAAATATCATCACTGGAATTTATATTTGAGAAATTGAATGATATTTTGGATTTATTATTACCTAATGATGATACACCGCAACCTCCCATCTCCAAGCCCGTGACTGTTGATCAACGTCCATTCATGAGTAAGATTAAAGATTGGGTATATGGAACATATAATAATTTTACCAAATTAGTTGTATTATATCATGGTAAGATTACCACTACTACTACTGCAGGGGAATCTACTACATCAGATGGTAACTCATTTAATATATTTGATAGTTCGGTGTTTGCATTAATGGAAACGATATTTAACATCCTGGAAAGAAAACCATTGTTTTATAATATGCTCCAATCATTCAGGACACTAATTCAAATGAATACCAGATTATCATCAACCATCAACAAAGTAGTATCAAGATATTTAGAAAATAAAATCAACGATATCATCACCGAGGATAAAATATCTAAAATCATAAATGATCTACGAGTTGGTTTATTCTATAAAGAGGATTCTCCGCAAGACGAGACAGTTGAAAAGACAAACGTTACAATTGATGAATTGGTTGAAAAATTTATTATATTGAATAATACTAAGATTTCTTCATTTATTGATGTTTCTTATAATGATGAAAATCAAGATGATTTAAGAAATTCAATCAAACTGGTTTTGATTTTGTTTCAAGATAATGGTGAGTATTTGGATAAAGGGATGAATAAGTTATTAGTTATTAAACTCTTAGATTGTATAGTTAGTAATTTATATGATAATATATAAATAACTTTCCCCATGGTATTTTTTTTTACTTTTCGCAGTCGTATATTTTGCACACCAATCGTATGATCTAGAAGAAAAAAAAAAAAATCCAGTGGAAGAGCAATATTAACCACAATTCATCAACACAACTAATCAAAGAATGTTGAGATCTACAGTAAGGAACAATGTTCAACTCACTCAGAGGAGAACATATATCATGTCAGCACTCACGAGTACAATCCTTGGATCTTTTTTATTCTCCAAGAATAATCAATTAGCTAGCAAGATGGAAAATGGGGAATTACACATGCCACCGGATCCAACATCATCATATTTACGTAAGACCGAACCCGAACCATATTTCAAAAGACGTCATCCTGATTATCCTGGCCATGTTCCATTATACAATTTTGAAAAAATCTTAATGTTTTTAGGGTCAAGTATAGGATCGTTTTATCATCCTGAACAAAATAAATTCATCGTTGCCCTAGGTGAAAGCACGGCAATTCCATCGATATTACAACGGTTACAGAAAATTATGCTTTCTGATAAAACCGGTAGAGAGATCTTACGAGACCGACCAAGAATCACATCGACTAGTTTGAATTTGGATTATTTACGTTCATTACCGGATAACACCATTGGCAAGAATTATATTAAATGGTTAGATAAAGAAGGCGTCAGTCCTGATACGAGAGTCGAGGTGAAATATATCGATAATGAAGAATTAAGTTATATTTTTCAAAGATATAGAGAATGTCATGATTTCTATCATGCCATCACCGGGTTACCTATAATCATCGAAGGTGAAATTGCCGTGAAAGTGTTTGAGTATATGAATATAGGTATACCGATGACAGGACTAGGTGCGGCGTTTGCTCCGTTAAGATTAAAAACAAGTCAAAGGGAAAGAATGAGAGAAGTGTATTATCCTTGGGCGATTAAAAATGGCCTTTATTCTAAACCTTTGATTAATGTGTATTGGGAAAAGATCTTGGAGAAAGATGTTGATGAGTTTAGAAAAGAAATGGGAATTGAAACACCGCCAGATTTAAGAAATATGAGAAAAGAATATTTTGCCAAAAAGAAATTAGAAAGGGAAGGGAAACTTCATTGATGTTTGAGAGTTTATTAGTCTTCATGTATATATTCTATAATTGTTTAATTAGAAAAGTGAATGAATAATTCGTAATTATTTTTTCTTGTTTTACTTTGACGAGACGACGCCAGTTACAGAGAGAGAGCGAGGAACATCAGCCTCATTTGATCATTCCTTCCTTTTTGTATCGCGGTAAGTTCAAACCAAACCCAAAACAATACAAACATCAACACCTGAAACCTGAAATTCTCGATTGCTATAAAAACCTACGGGGGAGTTTTTCTTTAAAAAAAATTCAAAACATTGCTAAAACTGCTATACTTTCCAATTGAACTATTAGTATATTCAAATCATGTCACAATTATTGTATAAATATTTCTTACAAAAGACTCAACTTGATCAAGTTGTTAATTTGGGGGACACAGAACACGACCCATACTTTGAAGAAATCCCTGAGAATGAGCTTCACTTTTATCAAAAAAAGGGAGCTAAAAGAAGAAGAAAATTACCCAACTTTATCCCTGATCATGATTTAAAAGTATTAAACAGCGTCAAGAACCGTGCTTATCGATTAGACTTGCAATTAAGTTTATGTGGTATAAGATTAGGTTGGGCAGGTATCATTGGAATAATTCCTTGGATTGGTGATATAATTGCTTTTTATTTTGCATTACAATTGGTTAGAAAGGCAAGAACTGTTGAAGGTGGATTACCTAAAACTTTAGAAACGGAAATGATGGCTAATGTTATGTTTGATTTTGGAATCGGGTTGATTCCTGTTGTGGGTGATTTCATTAATGTCTTGTATAAATGTAACTCAAGAAATTTCATATTATTGGAAAAACATTTGGTTAAGAAATATGGTCATAAAGAAGCAATACCCGTGGCTGCTAATAACCATACTACTACCAACCACAATGCGGCGACTACTCCTAATATCCACGGTGATCATAAACAACCACAGCAACATTTATCAAATTCACATCCACATGCAGATAATTCTAATCGACCAGTTCCTCCGCCACCAAACTCTTCCACCATACCAGGTTCTTACAATAATGACAAAATCCACAATGTCCAACAAAAAGTATAACCCCACATATATGCTACCCTATTTTTTTTTTTATCTGTATTATCTTTTTATAGTTTGTTAAATTCATATTCTAGTATGTTTAATCGTTGTTTAAAATCCAATATAAATTCATCCAATTGATCCAATTTCAAAAACTCCATCTCTAAATTATTCACCGTTTTAATCAAATTATCGATTTTTTCATAATTATCAAACAATTTCAATTGATCATTTAAATATTCTTGATTGATTTGATATTGTTTAGATAGAATAGATTGGTAGGTTTGTTCTGTTAGTGTGTTTATATAATCGTTGATTTTATACATTAAATAATCATAACTTAATGATAATTTGCGGAGTTCTAATGGGTCAGGATCAGTGTTTGATGGTGCCGGTGATGTCGTACCACTTTTACCTTGATCTTGTTGTTGATCTTCTAGGATAATATCTGGGTTCTCTGTTGATTCTTCTTCTGGAACCAAACTTTCAGTTTCAGTTTCATGATCTGATATCTCGTTCATGATTGGAGGGAGTGTTGGTTGTTAGGTATGTTGTGGTTATAAATTTCTTAGGATTTTTTGGTAACAGTTAAGAATATTGGGTATAATTCTTGTAGTTTTGTGCACGTCCCCCACCCATTCACTCACCACGATTCTCTAAGAAAAAAGTATTCAATAATTTCGGCTATGGGAAATTTCGCTCACTCCTTTTTGATTCCGGACAACGAGAATTCCAAGTCAATACCGAAACGAAACGACACGAAATCAATTGCACAACCTAGCTAGGGCTACCACAACCACAGACAGATTAACTCATTTCTTGAAATTGCTTTACTCTCATGTCATCATCCTCATCATATTCATTGGATAAAATCAATCCAAAATTATTAAGAAGAATCTACAGAGCTTGTAGACCAACTAACGATGAGCCAAATTTAGCTTTGAATTTAGAAATTTGTGATTATGTCAATGCTAAAAAAGGTTCTGCTCCAAGAGATGCAGCCATAGCTGTTGTCAAATTGATTTCTCAACGAGATCCACAAACCAGTGAATTGGCAATTTCTTTATTGGACAATTTAGTGAAGAACTGTGGATACCCTTTCCATTTACAAATCCTGAGAAAAGAATTCTTGAATGAATTAGTCAAGAGATTCCCTGAAAGACCACCTTTGAGATATACTAGAGTTCATCGATTGATTTTGGCACAGATTGAAGAATGGTACCAGACCATTTGTCGTACTTCCAAATATAAAGAAGATTTCGGATACATTAAAGATATGCATAGATTGTTATCCAACAAAGGTTATGCTTTCCCAGAAGTTAAAGTTGAAGATGTTGCTGTTTTGAATCCTACTGATAATTTGAAATCTTTGGAAGAATTGCAACAAGAAGAAGCTATTGTACATTCTGCAAAATTGCAAGAATTGATTAGAAGAGGAAGACCACAAGATTTACAAGAAGCCAACAAATTAATGAAGATCATGGCAGGTTTCAAAGATGATAATGTTAAAGAAAACAGAAAACAAGTCAAACAAGATATTACCAGATTGACAAGAAAAGTTGAAATTTTAGGGGAGATGTTGACTTCTATTGAGAACCAAGGGGGTAAAATTGACGATAATTCCGATGAAGCAATTGTGGAGTTATATTCTTCAGTTAAAAGCTCACAGCCGATTATTAATAAAATGTTGGAAGAAGGTAATGAAGAAAATGAAGAAGATGTTAATAAATTATTAGAATTAAATGACCATGCCAACAAAGTCATCAGCAAATTCCAATTATTGAGAGGTGGTAATGTTGCTGAAGCAAGTAAGATCAAGACAGGGTCAGCCTCTCAAGAGTTGAATTTAATTGACTTTGATGACGAACCTGAAGATGTGACTGCTTCCAAGGAACAAGGTTACACTGATTTATTAAGTGATTTATCCAACTTGACCTTTGGTGATAATGCTACTTCCAATATCACCACCACAAGTAATCAAGTCAATCCACTTAATTTATACGGTACTGGTGGATCAATTTCTTTAGGCAACAACTCTGGGTTTGCTACTCCAATCCCTGGTCTTGCTGGTGGTTCTACTCAATTACAACAACCAACTCCTACATCAAGACCAAACACAACCAATTCTTCATCATCAAACTTTGATTTATTAGCTGACTTAAACTCTCCATCTCCTCAATTACAATCAAACAAAGCTTTGGACCCATTTGGTTTACAATTCCCATCATCTACTCCTAGTCGAGTTTCCAATAATGGTAACACAACTGCTGCTTCTCCATTACCAACCGGAGGATATTCGAAAATGATACAAGTTGCACAACCGGCAGGTGTTTTAAAAATTGAAATTGGGGTTCAATCATCATCGGCTACTTCTTTACAAGGTAAGGTTTTATTCAGTAATTTACTGAGTTCAACCATTTCCAATTTAACTTTTTTGATTGCCGTGCCTAAGAGTTGTAAATTAGAATTACGTCCACAATCTGGTGACACGATATTTGGATTTAATAATCATGGTATACACCAAGGATTCACTATTGAAAATCCACAAAGTAAATCATTGAAAATCAAATGGAAAGTTGAATACAAACTTAATGGAGAATCAAAAGAAGATACTGGTGTTACCATTTTAGAATAACCTATATATATCGTTAACATATAAATAATATATATTGTGTATGTAAAATAATAACACTACTAAAAGAATCACTTATAAAAAAAACTAATATCAAAAGAAGTAAACAACCAAACAAACAAATAAAAAAAAACCAGAACCAAACATACTTATGGTTTAACCAAAGAATCATTTATGATGAAAACAAACCCATTTTCAACTTGTTTAACGGATTCAACAGGAATCCAATCTTCATGATCAACAAGTTTAATGAAAAATTCATCACTACTTTGAATTTGTTTAATTTTCAAGAAATTTCCATTATTCAATTGTGTGACAATAACCACTGCATCAGAAACACTTTTATCAATGATTAATTTCTTTTCGAAATTATTAACTAAATGACCATTCAAATAGTTCAATAAATTATCTTTCAAAATTACATCTTGTTCTTGTTCATTTTTAGTAGAATCTAAAGATTTTGGGAATTCCCATGGTTTCAAATCATTCAATTTAGTTTCAATAGCGTTGTTATCTGGAGCAATAACCAACATGACTTCATTTGGATTAGCGGTTTTAGCATCAAGATCTTGGAATTCACGGATGTATCCGGAGAAAATTGAAATTGATGATAATTGAGGTAACACCGATTGTAATAAATTGTTATAACAATCGACTAAATCGAATTTAAAGAAACTAGATTTACTATTATTGTCCATAACTTGTTGTTTAGCGTTGGAATCTTGTTGAGATCTTTGAAATGCATCCAAATCAAGGATCTTCTTGGAATCTCTTTTAGATGGTGGGGCATGAGAAACAAAATTCGCCAAATTGACAACGTTTTTAGCATCTCTTTTATGAAGTGTATCAACTAAACTAGCCAAGTTTTTCAAATCTTTAGCATCTCTTTTGGGCACATCACCACCTTCTAAAGCGTGTTTTAACATATCTAATTGGGGTAAATCTGGGTTGAATATTCTTTCTCTTTTTTCATTTTTACTATCTGCTTCAAATTCTGATTTTAAGGCTTGCAAGTTGACCACATTCTTAGGATCTCTCTTTTCGTTTTTACTATCTGCTTCAAATTCTGATTTTAATGCTTGCAAGTTGACCACATTTTTAGCATCTCTTTTGGCAATATCTTCTTGTTCATCAGATACTCCTACTTTTAAGTTTTGTAAATTAACAACATTCTTTGCTTCTCTTTTTTCGATTTTGTCCTCTTGTTCTGTTCCTTCTAAGCCGGTAATTCTCAAATGGTGTATGTCGATAACTTTCTTAGATACTCCTAGCGTAATCAACGTAGCTATCGATACCAAGGTAGAAAACTTCATATCTATTGTCTTTGTTTTGTTATAATAATGAAAGCAATAAAGAATAGAATTAAAAGTGAGTAAAATGAAATAGAAAATTGATGACAGGGAGTTTCAGTTTACGCCTGGAATGTCGTTTTTTTTTTTCCTAAAAATAAATAAAAAGAATTAGTGCGATTCAATTTCCTTGGCTTCCAGTGTCGTGCGACATAATAATGATATCTGACAACAGCCACAACTACCATCTAAACAACTACAACAATTACAAGCAGTGCTAACACGATTATTACTCTCATATCCCCAATAACATATATAATACATCAGTTCATCCTACTTAAAGTATATCTTAATCTATTCTTTTTGTCTCGTAAGACCTGTAGCTGTCTAATTTTACCAATATCATATTTATCTTGCACATTAGGATTGTCCAATAGACTTTCAATATCTGTATCACTCAATTCAAGGTGTTTCTTTCTTCTATTCTTCCTATTTTCATATTCTTTCGACCTTACTTTAAGTACTTTCAATTCATTGGTCAATGTGTTTTTCCGATTGGATAATTTCAATAATTCATCTTCTAGTCTCTCCATATTATCGTTTATCTGGGGGTTTATGTTATTAGCGAAATTCCTTTTAGCATCATTTAAATCTAATTCTGGGATTAAATCGAATACTTTTCGTGTTGATAGAATTTTCGTTAATCGATTACTTCCTTGTAAAGTACCATCTAATAGTTGGTTTGAACCTTTAAGGATATTTATCGACTCTCTTAATGAATTGGTACAGTTTTCAAGGTTATTGAATCGCTGATGGTGATCGTGGTCTGTCATAATTAATATTGCCGTTGTATCTGTGGGTTTGTCAATTACGGGAATTGTTTGTTTTGATTTTGAGTTTGGGTAGATTTCTTTTTTTTTTTTTTCTTTTGTCTCAAATCCTGAAGTCGCGTATTCAGTCCTCTCTTTCTACTGCACCCACTACCAAGTCGAAACCCGCGTCATACAGACTTCGGAGCTAGTGGTAGGAAAGTGGCACTTCGATGTAACCGGTAACAAACCCAAGTGGCGTGAACAAAAAATAAGTAAATTCTATAAATAATTAAATAAATAACAAGAAATCTAGAATTGTGTGGTACTCTCCACATTAGTGTTTATTTACGAAATAAATCGTGTATCGCTAATCAACAACATCTAAAGAAACAAATCGTCACCGAACCGTTAGCCGATTAATTCAAAGTTATCGTCGATATTCTTACCGTATAATAATAATTAACACTTTAATTGAAGGCACAAAAAAAGAGAGACAAGAGACAAGAGACAAGAAAACAATACAGCGTGTACCCACACCAAAAAAATAAAAATACAATAAAAAAATAAATCAGAATCAGAAATCAACCAAAGTTTTTCGAAATCACCTTGAAACATTCCTTCCAACGAAAAGTCACCAATACCAACTCCCATCACTGTTTCTAAATCCATCTTTAATCAATTCCATCAAACCTCATATCCACAGTCTGAATAAGACAAACACGCTTAACAGTAATCTGGTATTACTGTTTCCATCCCACTTTCGACAGCAAATATTTCTCTTGCTTTCATTTTTTATTATTATTATCATTACATTGACTGTTACTGTTATAGTTAATTAATTACACACGAGAATTTGTACAACATGACAGACATTCCACTAGCCCTTGACAGTTCACAACTACTTCATAACAACAATACATCTACTCACCAACACCCTCAAATGACCCACCACAAGCACCAACAACTGAAGCAACCTAATCTGAGTCCCGCTCAAAAGACACAACTAACGCAACTGCCACAGCAGTCGGCTCCTCAGCCTTTCCCAAATTTAGAGGTTAAGAAGAACGGACTTGTCTATATTAAAAGCTCGAACAATTTAAGTAATGGCACCAAATCATCTACGTCACTATCCAGAACAACAAGTAATTCAGGAACAAACTCCCCACTAGATTCAAAATCGTCACCTTCTTCATCATCATCAACAGCAAATAATAATTCCTCAGCAGTTGGAAGAAAAAGATCAAATTCACAATCACAGGTTATTTCGATTCCAACAAAACCAAAATATTCAGGAGCCGGAACTCGTGATCAATCCAAATCCTCACTTTCACCAATGTCAACTCCGCTAGGAGGAACCACCACAACTGTAGCAGGAGGTGCTCCTATTAGTACAAAATCAACATCATCAACAACAGCAGGTGCAACAGGTTCTAATTCCCATTTACCCAAATCGTCGCATGGTCCATCCCCTTTAAACCCAAGAAAACGTAATCAAATCCAATATTACGTTACCCTCTTGCCGTTGAATGACACGTTCGTTAAGAAACATTTACCAGTAGCAACATACCCAGAGACTACTAAATTGGGTAGACCAACAGGAACAAAACATAAACCAGATGTTACTAATGGATACTTCGACTCCAGAGTATTGAGTAGAAACCATGCACAAATCTATATCGAACCGAAAAATGGGAAGTTGATGTTACAGGATTTAGGGTCATCCAACGGGACTTACTTGAATGACGTTCGATTGAATAATGATCCTACTGAAGTCAAAATTGGCGATGTTGTCTGTCTCGGTTTTAACGTGCAAGCTGAATCCACACACAAACAAATCAGTTTAAAAATCGAAAACATTAATGTCATTTCAACCCAATTAGAGAATGGTACCGCCAAGGGAGGAGATGGTGCCAACTCATATGGTAAAGGCTTGGATAGTCCTGAATTCAGACATATATCATTCATTGAAGATATTTGTAATCAAATCGAGAAAAAGAGTAAACCATCTCAGGACGATCACCTTTCTATAGCTCCAAAGCATCAATTATCCTATGAAAATTACTTGTTTAATGATGTAAATTCAGAGTTGGATGAGTATTTATTAGGCTTATACGCCAGTACTAATACTGGTATTTATAATAATTCGCGGATTGGCAGTCCATCATGCGTTGAAAGTATTGTCAGTGTTTTGCTCGTGAATCTAACTAAAGTGAAACAACAAAAAATCGTCTTGCAAGACTTATTCAAGGATTATGAAAACTTTAAGATTACTTCAGTCGAACAGAATCTAAAATTAGATTCCCTTGATAAGAAACTTAAAGCAAGTGAAGAGGATAAGTCCCATTTGAACGGTTTGTTGTTGGATTTAAAGAGCAAGAACAGTGTCATCGGACAAGAAAGAGATCTCAACGAAAAGGAAGCCAAAGATAAGTTGGATAAGATTCATGCTTTGGAAGAACAGGTTAAACAACTTCAAAAGGAAAAAGAGGAGCATGAGAGGGAAAAACAGGAAAGAGAAGAATTAGATAGGAAACGAAGAGCCAAAGAACAAGAAGAACAAGAAGCAAAACAAAAGGAGATAGAAATACAAAAACAAAAAGAAAAGGAATTAGAAGAAGAAAAAGAGAGAAAAAAAGAAAGAGCAAGAGAAAGAGAGAGAGAAAGAGAAAAAGAATTGGCCGAAGCTAGGGAAATTGCAATTGTGCCGGAATTAGATGAACAGGTGAGACAACAACAAGAATTAAACAACTTTATTGCTGATTTATCCCGAACTCCATCATTCAAGAATCCTCAAATAAAACCAGAGCCAATTGAATGTGATGTTGAGCCATTCCCAACTGTTGAGGAACACAGCCTTAATGGAAGTATATCGGGAAGTGATAAATCACGTTCACCATCATCACCACTATCACAATCACAATCACAATCACCATCACAATCACCACTACAACATCCAGAGAAACGGATATCTAAAGGTAGTAATAAACCTCATAAAAGTTCCAAAAACCATCCCGAAAAGTTGATTAAAATTGCACTGGATAATGCACAAAACATACAGACTTTTACAATAGCTATGTCTGCTTTGATAATAGGTTATTTTTTCAAGAAACTAACTGAGTAAATTTGCTTGATTATTCTTAGAATATACACACAGTTTTTCTTTCGTCGTTACTCTTGTATACAAAGCTATTCGATATTTAATGATAATGCTTCATTCGTAACCTACAAAACCTAAAACGCAATCTCTCACGTGACCTGAAATTTCACGAGGCGGAATTTTTTTACAGCGCGTCCAAAAGGCACAAAATACAATCAACAAATTTAGCACAGCCAGCGACGACACCCACCATCAAGAAAGGGACATCTACCTCAAAGGGACAATCATAATATTAAAATG
This sequence comes from Candida tetrigidarum, assembly GCA_030557055.1. Classification (NCBI taxonomy): domain Eukaryota; kingdom Fungi; phylum Ascomycota; class Pichiomycetes; order Serinales; family Debaryomycetaceae; genus Candida; species Candida tetrigidarum. The sequence goes on from JAKTVF010000079.1 coordinate 25,254, forward strand.
AACCTCAGCATCCAAGATATACCTAACATATTACTAGATCCTTCCAAGATTAGTTATTTACAGGAATTGTTGTATTTGAATACCCAAGAGAAACAAACTGATGAATATAGTATCAAATTATTAAACACATTGGAATTATTCACGTTTGGAGATTATGACGATTATCTTAAATACAAAGATAGTTACATTGAATTAGATGATTCGCTATTGATAAAATTGATAAAATTGACTTTTATTTCAATAAACACGGATCACATCAATCAGGTTGTTTCGTTTGATAAAATTAAACAGGAATATGGGATAAATGTTCGAGAATTTTATTCTACTATAATTGATTTAAATTTCCGAAATTTCATAACTATCCAGATTGATGATGTTCAGAACGTGTTGGTTATCAGAGAAAAGAAAGTCTTACGAGATGTATATAATTGTGATGATTATTCATTAAGAGTGTTGAATGAAGATAATGATTTGAGAGATACCAGACTGGTAAGATTATCTAAATTGAAGTTACAGGCGTGGATTGATGAAAAGTTGATTCCTGTGAAGAACGATTTTGAGAATAATGTTATCCCTTCAATTACAAAATCAATGGCAACAACTACTACGACAACAAGAAACACAACGGTAGGAACTTCAAGAGGTGAGAGTGGTCATGATTCTAGACTGGAGAATACTAGAAAACGTAAAACCCCAGATAATATATAAACAAATACTAATAATAATAATAAATATCTGTTGTTGTAAATTACTACTTAACTATTATACTTAACTCAGTCCATGGTAAAAGCATCTAATTGTTTAGTGGTCCTCTTGTTCTTAAGCAGCCCAAATTTTAGAAATGATGTTGGAAACACCACCATCATTCTTTTCAATTTGGTAAACACCGTATCCAGCAACCCCAGTACCAAAAGTCAACAAATACATAGCCAAGTTGTGTAATCCACCGTAAACTCTCTTAGGTATATAATCGATAATACAACTTTGGAACCCAGCATAACAATGGTATAATAATAAAGCCGACATGGTTGAGTCGAGAATAGTTGAAGCACCAGTGATAAATGGAGACAAAACCAATGGTAATAAACCAATGCTTACAACTCTTTCACTAGTCCAATGTAATGAACCTTCGGATTTATGTGGTGGTGGTGGAACATAAGCATCATTGACGGTACCAACGATATAACCCGGAGGTTGAGGGATAGTTTTTATAGTTCTCACTGAAGTGGCAGCCAATAATGGTCTGAATGTGATTGGGGACACAGATCTTTTGGTCAAAGTAGATAATCCAATACGTGATAACATGGTTGGTTGGTTGATGAGTTGGGTTTGTCTAACAATGGAAAGAAGGGGATTACAACAAAAAAAACAAAGTTTTTCTGGGGGAAGGATTGGTTGGAATTTTTTTTTTTTTTTTCCCTTTAATTTTGGTTCCCGGCCAATTTGTTTGTTTGGTGAGGGTATTGATTATTTTCCCTCACAATCTCATTGGTTGGTTATATACAGGATTTACATATACAGAATATATAAATATAAATATTATGTAAGTAAGAGCGATACCCCGGATTTTTCTTGTGTTGTTTTCTTGTTCACTAGGTTTGTTTTTTAGCAGAGAAAAATCCTTCATCGTCTTCATCTTCAAATTCTTCTAGGTTTTGGATTTTCTGGTTTGGATCGAATCTTCCCTTTAAGGATCGTTCAATCAACCCTAATGGTGTCTTGGCGTAGATAACTTTACTCATTCTTTTGAGTGTTTTTTCGTACCATGAAAGATTATCAAAGTTGTTACGGATATCATAGATTCTAACATCATGTCTCAATTGTTTGACTCGTTCAACATCACCAGGTTTTTTCACATTGCCATACATGAGTTCTAAGTTATTCAACACATGTAATAAAATAGTACCGACTCTGGCATCGGAAAATCTATCCATATACAAATCATTCAAAATCTGTTCTGACCAATCAATAGCATTTTCTTTATACCCTTTAGCCCACATGACTTCACTTATATGTGCTTTGATGGTATTGATCATAGTGACAACATTTGCTCGGTCACAATTAAACAAGGGGTAGTTTGCTTGACTCGCTCTACCTGTCTCTATCGAACTTCTTATTTCTTGCAATGATCTTAATTCAGATAAATATATCTGTAATGACTTGTTTAACAATTCTGCCTTTTGCTTTTTGGAAGTTCGGGAAGATTTGGACAATTTTGCAAAATCTGAAGCTAAATCATTCAAACAATTAATTAATTCATCAGACACTTTAGAACGTTCATCCAATACATAGTTATCGTCAACTTTCATAGATTTATGACTTTGAGTCAACATATCAATGGATCTTGTCAAAATTTGGATTGATTGTTCTGGATCACTAGTAATCTTGGCCAATATTCTACTGCTGGCAGATAACTTTTCGGAATCACCGACTTTGTAAAACAAAAAATCATCATCAACTATCTGGGTCAACAACTTGATAGAAACATCAACTTGTCCTTTACTCAACAAACATTTGCAGTATCGTAATATCATATCAATGTAGAAATTAATAAATTTGGGAGTTTTATTCTGAATCAAAAAATCATTACTCAAAATAGGCACATTGTATCGATTATCGAAATCCTCTTCTTTCAAATCAGGGTATTCTTGTTTGGCAAACTCAATCAATAATCGACGGTAATGTTTGGTTGCATGTCTAGGTGATTCACAAACTTCATCTTTATTTATAGCCAAAACGAAATTGAGTTTATCTTCGACTGAGGTATCCCAAAATGGTATGAATTGACGATCACTGGCGTCTTTGTACAAGATATAAAACAGCGCCAATGAAACTATAACTATCCCACAGTAGATCCCAGTTAATGCTTGAATAATGTATTTGGTAGTTCCTAAATTCGATGTTTTCAAATATGTCACCTTCATGCCACGGGTTTGTAGAATTCTCCTTGTTGGTGTTGTTGTTGGTTGTTTGGCCAAGAAGGATATAAATCGTACTGGTTGAGTTGGTTTTGGTGTCCTCAATGAGGTGAGTATCCCTGTTGGTAAGACTCGTGGAGACCGTACACGAAACATCTTTATTTTGGCAGTTGTGTATGGGGGATAAAGCTGATGGGATTGTTGGGTCGGAATTTTCTTCTGGCAATTTTTTTTTTTCACTTGATTCTCTCTCTCTTAGTTCCTTCGCGATTCTGTAGAACCAACTGTAATACACAACTAAAGAAATTCCATCGATACTGACTCAAATAGGGAATAAGAATAATATGTGTCTCCTTATGGTAGTAACAAGTTTGGTGTAGCCACACGGATACAGTTTTCAACTTGTTTTTTTGTCTTTGAAAGAATCATATTTTGGCATTTGTTCTTACCTTAGGTTAGTTATTTTTAGCTTTCATATGTTAGCCACTTCCGGTATAAATCGCAACTTTGTGCTCATTACATAAGAAAAAAAAAATTATAGTAATATGACAAAGCAAAAAAAAAAAAAAACATATCATCTACGATCCTATTGTACCGACAGAACAAGGAACACCTCCCTCTATTATGAGTCTAGCACCAAGTCGGACATCTGGTGATGATGTGACTACCAAAGGGGAACTTTCTTCATTCGATGACTCTACATTCCATCGACCTTCTTCCCAATTTGCCAGGTCGTTAGCCTTAAAGAAAATATCACCTTCATTATCACCACAATATGAAGATCAACAATCCCATTCACAGCATAGACAACACAACTTTGGAGATCAGGATCATTCGGATGTGGCTCATAGAACCCGTAAGGACGTGACTATATTGCATAGGTTCATCACGAACTGGTTGATTATGGATCCGAACCTTCTAGATCATATTAATAAGCCACAGGTGAAGAATTACCAAAAATCTAAAAATTCCAAATATGTGTTTTTCTTGGGTGGTAGATTGCATACCATCAAGAGTAAAAATCCTACAAGTGTAATCACGTTGGCATTAATTATTATTCCTGGGGTGTTGTTTATAATATTCGAAGCATCTTGGCAATGGCACCATGTATCAGCCGCAATAACAATGGTATTTATATATTTATGGATGGTTAATCTAAGTTTGTATTTGAAATTGGCCACCGGAGATCCAGGAAGACTTCCCAAGAACCTTCACATTCCTAAAAAAATCACCAAGGTGGTGGAATCCAATACACAAGACATATCTGAAGAAGAAGAAGAAGAGGAAAACGCAAAGACAAATGAACATTGGGAGATTATTGATCCACCATCGGAGTATTTCAATACTTTAACATTACCTTATAATAATGAGAAACATCAAGGAGTCCAAGTCAAGTATTGTACAACTTGTCATGTTTGGAGACCTTCAAGAACAAGTCATTGTGGAGTTTGTAATATTTGTGTTGTGAATCATGATCATCATTGTATTTTTTTGAATAATTGCATTGGACAAAGAAATTATAAATATTTTTTATGGTTTTTATTGATCACTAGTGTTAATTGTCTTTACTTGTTGATAGTTTCTGTTATTCAGTTGTGTTTTTATAGAATCAGTGATGCAAACGATGGTGGGATACACGATATGACACATTCAATTAGGAAATACCCTGTTGCCTTATTGCTTATTATCTATTCTGTGTTAGGATTACTTTATCCGTTTTTACTACTACTATTTCATCTTTTCTTAACGAGTCAGAATATCACAACTAGGGAGTATCTTAATTATGTGTATAAACAACAAAAGGGGAGCTTCATTAATGTGTATCAAAAATCGGTATTGAAAAACTTGTATATTAATTGGTTGGGTAAATCCAGTGGTGTGGGATTAACTTTCCCACTAGATGTTTATAAAGATGGTGATATAAGGTATCAAACTATTGAACCTTTAAAGACTTTTGAATAGACTGTTATATTTCATTTAATTTAATTGTTAATATATTAATACATTACTTCAATTGGTAGTGCGAAATATCTCTATCTCCGTCTCTATGTGTCATTTTGTTTGCTTTCCAAATATTTTATTTTTATTTTTTTTTTAAAGTTTAACAATAAAACAAAAAGACAAAAAAAAAAAAAAAGAAATTATTAATTGTAACGAGCCGTTTATTCAAAACACAGCCATTAGCATAGAATTCCATAACAACAAAAAATAATACAAGTGTCCATCATGGAACAAGTGATAAACATGGCACTACGGAAGTCAAATATACCTGACTCAACCATACTAAGTCCCAATCTGGGATTAGAAGACCTATCACCCACCACAAGCATGCACGACCCTCACAACATTCACAATCCGAATTATATGGATGACGGCGCTGCTCTGATCCACTTTATCAATAACCCATTAGCCAATGCCATTCTACTATCGTCAAAGACATATAAAACACCGTTTAGAAAACCAACTATATACACTGGAAATTTCACTCGACCGAAACCACAAACCATACGTCACATCCCACAACGATTATTACGATGGTTTTATTCCATGTCTATGGTGATTTGTATCTTGTTGATGTTGGCATTTATAGCTGTCACTCCATTAGATGTCATTGTTCAGACTTTGGGGAGTGGTAATGATACTGCCGTCAAGACGTTTATTGTGATCATTGTCTGTGTGGTGTTCTTAGTCGTCCTGATCTTTATTTATCTTGCCAGAGTATATCAATTTAGAATCAGTTTGAATGACATACCGACAAAAAGTCTTTACATTCCTTCAGAAAACGATTATCCAAAGGGTGTATTTAAGTATATTGATGATAATTTACAGAAATGTTCAGATATTAAATTCAAGGCAGGACCATTAGAGAATGAACATTGTATAATCAACCATCCCGGATTATCACCACCAGAATATGTTCAGAAGATTAATGCCACCAAGACAAGAGATAATGCCGAAGGAACTTTATTACCACCAAATGTTCATTATGAGGATATTATACGAAGTTTGGGAGATAAGTTTTATATGGGGAAAATATTAACTCAAGATGATATCCCTATAGAATTATCCATGAAGGAAATAATCATATATTTGGCAAAACAATGTGTTGAGAATGATGCAAAGAATTTACCTAATTTGAACCGCTTGATTGAATTATATGAAAACTTCCGATTCAATAATAAGTTAATTAACGAAGGGGATATTTTTGAATTTATGATTGAATTTGATAAGTTTGCTCAACTCTGTCAAAATGATTATCAACAACAATTACCACGTCCTTCGATTAATAGAAGAATCAGTACGATAAGTCATAATTTGGATTTCAGTAGTGATTTCTTTTATAATCCCAGCAGTTACTCCAATGCTTTGTATGATGATGAGTACGATGATGATGATGATGATGACTATAATCGAAGTGATGATGACTGGGATGTTGATGATGATGAAGGTCAACAACAACAAGAAAGAGAAGTAAACAACCAAGGCGAATACGACGATGAGGATGAGGATGACGATGATGATGAGGAGGATGATTATGATTTTTACAATTTTAGAAAACCAAATAGATCACCATATCAATCATATCAACTACATGGATCCTCATCTGACGACAATACTCCATTCCATCATCGAAAAGTGAAGAACAAATATTTTGCAAATGCTGCAACTGCAGATGAAGATGACGAAGACGGAGGAGACGGTAATGAATCAATCAGGAGGTTGAGTCATAGTAAGAGTTTCAATAGTTCAAAATCAGTCATACGAAACAAATTGGCATTAGAAAGTCGTCATACATTACTGAATATTCATACACATAAACACAACAACGGTACAGATTACGATTACGATTACGATTACGATTACGGTGATGATGATGATGATGAATATAATTCATTACATAGAAACAGAAGTGGATATGTAACTGATGAAGAAGGTGATGATTCTGATGAACAACAACAACAGCAACAGGAAGAAGAAGATCATGAACAATTCTATCAATTTAGGAGAAGAAGACCTGTTACACCAAATCAGGATCGACAATCACCACCTGAATTAACCATCTCCCCTGTTCATAGTGTCAAAAGTGTCGAAGTTAAACCCATTCATAAATAGATTTATACCCGAAAATACCAATTTCAATTCTTCTTTTTTAATAATATTAATTATAATAATAATATAGAATGATTAATTTTGTCGAGGTTTGACAATTCCATCATGAATAAAATAATAAACCACGGTTCCATCATCATTAACAATTCCAATAATCAACCGTTTCGGTCTTTCACCTTGTTCCTGTGTAATAATTTCAAACCATGAATTTATTTCATGTACAGACAATTTACAATCTTTTAATAGTTTCGGAATAACCCATTCTTTTAATATTTCTTTATCAGTAGAGATCAATTTTTCTTTCGGTGTTCCCGATATATATCCACTATCTAGATGTGATGTGACATTATTCCATAAATTATAATGAATTAGGTTTAATCTGACTTGATCTATTAGATCACTTGTGAATGGTAGTGTTGATGGCATTTATAAAGATTTATCTTTTTGGCTCTCTCTCCCTTTCTCTTGGGTCTTATCTTGGTAGTATTGTGAACTTCTATTAAATCACACGCCACATATCGTTTAATACCAAAATAAGTAATGAAAAAAAAAATTACTGAAAGCGTGTGTGAGATGGAGATAAAAGTCGTGTACTATGATAAATGTGTTATTTTTGGTAGCATCTTGGTCTAGACTTTTTTTTTTGTAGACGAAGAGAAATGAAAATTTATCCACAAATTATCATGAAAAATATACGAAATTAATCTCACGGAATTAGTGGGAAAGTCCAAAGGGAAAGTATGAAGAAGGAGAGCGCAAGACGCAGATAGGAAAGGGAGAATACGCGTAATGAGGTGGTGATAACCATGGTTATAAGATTGGGAATGTTTTGATTAACAATAAAGTACTAAAAAAAAAAAGAAAATTGTAACAAATCGTAGTACAAACAACAACATCAACAAAGGTTTGTTTATGTGGTGAACTTTTTTTTCTATTTTTGGTTGCGCTTACAAATTAGATGATTTGATTACGGTACAAAAGAAGAAGAAGAAAGAACCAAAGGAGTGGGGAGGAAAGGGAAGAAGATAATCATTTAGGTAAATACATTGTTGGATAAACCATATTGTGTTTGATTCTATATTCTTTCTCATGCCTTTGTTACATTTTGAATAATACCAAAAATTAAAAAATAGAAGAAATAAACAAGGACTATAAATAACCCTTTATACACACTCTGTAACAACCACAAAATGGGAATAACAATTGGATTATAGATGAAATGGCTAGAACCAAGATATATACACACACCAACACTCCCACACGAACAATCACACGAACAATCACACACACACACACACGCAGTGAAAGTGAGAGAAGGAATGTAAGGAGTAGATGTACGTCTTACACAGATACGACTGAGGATCTGCCCTTTTAAATTAGTCTTGTGTAGTTGATGAATAAACAACCGTAGTTACAGGATTCACTTGCTTGATTTAAAAAAAAAAATGGTCTAGACATTCTCAGACTAAAACAATACAACAAAGAAGAAAGATCAACAACAACGAGGAAGGGGAAGTAGTGAGCGAGTGAGTGAAAAAACGTGGAAGAACGTGACAAAGGCGTCTTATAAAAAGAAAAAGAAAAGCTTTATTTCTTGGGTTGTCCTTTGGTTGTAGTTGTCAACAGTATTGTTCTTATTCTTGTCCTTGTTGTCCTTGTTGTTTAATTTTGTGGCCATTGGAAGTAAATTTCAAGTTCATGTAGTGTAAGTGTAATTTAGAGGTAAGATCCTTTTTAGTTTTTTTTTTTGCGTAGTGATTTAGTTCTATTAGCGCGAAATTGTTACTTATTTGGGACAAATTACCACGATCTAAAATTCCTGATCTATAACTGGACAATGAGTATACTAAAAAAGTATACGCAAGGATTTACATTGGTTACTCGGTCTTTAGCTAAATTTCAAATTTTTATCTTATCTATTTTCTTTAGATTTGTTTACTTTTCGTACTTCGTCTAAATATATTCCTTGTTGTCGATGTTGTTGTTGTAGTTGTCGATGAGAGACGTGTTATTGATGTAACATTAAAGTATGGAACCACGCCCACACCCACGCCCACGATGAACACAGAAGCAACTAACAACAGAAAAAGTGTAGATGGAAATATGACCATGACGAACAATGTAATGTCGAATAAAAAGAACACAAATAACCATGCAACTTTAAGCAAAGCAACACATCTACAACAAAAGTAAAAATAAGAATAAAAAAAAAGATAAAACCGATAACCAACAAAAGATACAAAAAAATTTGCGTTCAAAAATGTAGGACGAAGTAACTCCTACGCCTCCAATTGAAAAAGAAAAAAACCAACAACAACAACAACATGCAAACCTCAAATACTGCAGATAATTAAGTCCATTGTAAATGATACAATAAGTGCAATGTAAGGTGTACAAACCGTGTAAACGTATGTGATTTAGTTAATTGATTAAGGAGGGAAGGGGGAAGAAAAAAAAAGGAGGGCATAACCACTACTTGTCCTTCTTCTTCTTTACACACGCGTATAGTGCCAAATTTTCTTGTATCCTTACATACAGACAGGTGGGAAAGAAAGAGAAGAAATAAACTTAGAGTTTACATTGTTGACTGGTTCCATGAGGTTAATATTTCTATTCGTAATGACGATGGAATTCTGTGTTGTATTGTTTGACCACCATTAACAATGCGTGGGTGGGGGGAGACTAGAAAATTATAAATATCCTTTTTTTTTAGTGAAGACCACAAGAGTGAGTGAGGCAAAACAAAAACAAAAATAATAACAATAGTCCACTAAACTAAACAAAGGAAGGAAGAAAAATATAAACGTGCTTTATCTAACACCAACCAACAACCAACAACCAAGTACAAAAAAAAAAAAGAAAATTGCAATTATGGAGATTAAACTTTTAACACCGCAAAAAATCGAAACCATGCCGGAAAAGGATTAAATAGATCGGAATTTTATATGCGCATATCGATCAAATGTCTTGTACCAACTGAACGGATATGGACGACTTCCTCCTACCTGTTTACTGTACATAGTTGTATACTAGCCGGCTATTTATTTCCACCTTTCTACCTCTCTACCCCCTGGAATAAGCTCCCTTAATGCATTGCGTAATCAAGGCGAGGTATGTGCTTCTTAGGCTACTTAAGTTAGTCCTGAAATACGTAGAATATGACATTATGTAGTAGTGTTTAATGAGAAAAATTTCATGTATAACTTTTCTTTTTTTTCTTTTTGCTTAGTCCTGTGTGTGTGTGTGGGCGTGTGTGTGGGGCCGAATATAATATTAATTATTATTTTCATATTATTTTCATATTTGTAACCAGATTGAAAATGGCACATAACGCTGGTCCTGTATCTCGTCTCTTTTTTTTTTTTTTTTTGTATTTCTAATGACAAGTTATCGTCCACCCGTTTAACGTGTGTGTGTATGTGTGTGTATGTTGTATTATATTTACCAGACTTGACAAGACGTAGACCAATGATATTTTCATTGTCATCATGCTTGTAGAAATAAACGAAAAAAAAAAGAACCCGTCAAAGCAAAAAAAAAAAAAAAAATCATCCGATTATTATGTACAACAGTGGAATTGCCCGCAGGCAGGTAGGTGTTTAACGGATAAAATAAAAAAATAGTCTGTTGTACAGCTAACCTTTCTCCGTTATTAACTCCTTTTTCACACCCACCATGATACCAACAATGTATGTACATTTTGCATATTCATATTCATATCCATATCCATATCCATATTCTCTCTATCCGGCCGTTATTTTTTTAGAACGTTTTAAACATATCCGGAACATCCAATTATAACTTGACAGGTTTCTTCAAGTACCAGTGCATGCTTCTGTAAGCCAAGACGGAAGGGTTTCCCGTTTCTTGTGGATGCTTTTATTTTATAATATAGATGCGGATACAGATATGCGTAGTATTTTCTTTCCGTTCTTTTCCTTTCTTTTTTGCCAGTGAAAAATACAGTAAATGGGATATTATCCCATGGAAGAGCCAGACCAAGATTTACCATAATCAGTCAAAAAAAAAGTGGAGTATTCTGATCGTTTACCATATTCTGATTGTATCAAGACAGAATTTCACCATGGGATCTCCGTCCAAACAAACAATAGGCAAAAGTCAAATGAACCAAATAAACTTTTGACAGGACAAAGCAATAGCAATTGTTTTGGTATCTCCGGGAAACAATTGTAAATTCCGTTTATATTATTTTAAAGAAGGAATGGCCTGTGATTGGCGGGAAAACCATTGACAAAACAAGTTTATAATAAAATTAATGACAATTCTATGGTTCCCTTATGATGTAAGCTCTAACTATCGGAGTCAACGACGCAACTAAGTAGCATAAACGCAATCCAATAAATCATATGATTTATTGAAATTTCAATCGGTAGTACGCAAAAAATAATAATACAAAACGAAGGCTTGGATAAAATAATACAATTAATACCTTCGACGATAAGAACATCGACTCCGAACCCTTCAGTCTTGGAATAGCCGTCCGGGATGTACGTTTTGTTTTGCATTTGTTTTTCATTCGGTTTTTGACATTTGAAACTGTTTATGGTAATTACTCAAGAAACCGCCTTGATTTCCAAACTATACTGGTGTTAAAGGCGTAGAGGTGTAGCATCCCATAAATTGTAATTAAGAAAAGTAGCAACATAAATTTGCCTGTTTGGAATTGGTTAATATACAGGAAAGTATTTTGTGGTTTGTTGTATTTTTGTAAATCTCACAAAAAAAAATTTTTTTATATTCTGAGTAACAAAGAGAAAACCAAAGACAAAGACAAAAGACAAGGCCAAAAAAATCCTCATAGACTTCTTTAGTTATGATTAACCATGAAAGAAATGGTTTAAAGGGGGGTAGTGGCAAGTCCAAAGTTTACTTACAAAGACTATCCATGGTTATTTGGTAGAGAGAGAGAGAGGAATCGTACCATATCGTTTTCGTATCGTACTATCTTTCTCCCTGTTACAATGTCATCTTTATTTATTAACACTCTACTGGGGGTTATTGGATTTATAATAACCGTTGCAAGAAACGTGTGAAATTTAGACAAAAAAAATATTATTAACCGAAGCAATTGCTATTTGATTAAAAAAAAAAAATACATCCTACCAACCAGTTTTTGTATTATTTTGTTTAATTGTAGTAGTATAATAATTTTACTTATCGTGTAATTATCATACTTCTGGTTGTGTGGCATCTCTTTCCACTTTTTCACTTTTTCACTTTTTTAGTTTCCTTTTGATTTCTTGTTTAGTTTTGTTTAGCTTTTGGTGTTGGTACAGGTGTCTGTACCTGTATGATTTATAAAAATAAAAGATATAGAACTAAATTTGGTTTAGTACTATTTTTAAATCAAGTTACATTTGCACACCTTGATTTAGAATTAAGTAATGGTGCATACTTACAAACAATTAAAATCCAAAAGTTGAATGGAAAAAGCCCTCGGGGGAATTTAGCATCAAAACCAATAATAAAAAAATTTACCTTATTATAATTAATTATTATTAAACCAAGAAAGAAGGACCTAGTTACTAAAAAGCTTTAGAGAAAATTCAAACAAAGAAAACAATTGTTACTTCTGTTTTAAATTCAATATTTTTTTGTTTTGTATTTTCTTTTGGTGTATTTTTCCCAAAGGGTTAAGCCATAGACGTAGAGACACAGAGAGAAGAACATGGGGGAGGAGGATGGACAATCAATAATAAAGTATTTTTCATTTTTTTATGTAGATATGCAAAATGTATAGTTACTTTACTTGGTTTTTGTGCATTAATTGTTTAAATATTATTATTGTTCTACTTCCTATTATTATTATTATTTATTTTTATTTGGAGGAGTAGCAGGAGGAGGTAAAAGTACACTGGCTCTTACTCTGGTTAGATTACGTACAAAACTAAAAAAAATCTCTAACCCACCTTGAACTCAAAACATCATGTAATGCATCGTTTTTCTTATTCTGAAAAAAAAAAATCTATATAAACCATATGAGTTTTCTTTCCAAGAATTTCGCCAAAATTTAATTTAGAAAAACTTTTGTTTCATTATGATGCCTATTTCATTCATTAGTCGAGAGCCAACCATGTTTAGATTCTCACCAGATACAAATACCACCACCTCTTCAGTTAACAGAAACAGTAAATTCGTTAGATCTTCTTCAAACAATAACTTATTATCACAACCTTCATCAATATCTACTACTAATAGCAACAACACCAACAACAACAATAATAATACCCCATTCAGTTCATTATCGGCTCCTACCATCAATAAATACAAGAGCAACCAATCAACCATAACAGACACAGAATCATTATCAAGCAGCATATCCAATGTCACCAGCGGCTCTACTATTGCTACCTCAGTAGCCAACTCTCCACCAGACCATGCTAAATCCAGTTTATTATCCAAGGATAACGCTCATAGCATAGCACCATCTATGACAAACGACGACGCTTCTACCGTTCTGGACAACACCAGTGTTCCTCCAAGACGGGGTCCTTCACTTAATGCCGGTCATTACCATCAATATAATCAAGATGATAGTATTTATGAATTAATCAGAATGGATACTAGAGTCTCCTTAGAATCCTATTATGTGGAAAAAAGTGAAGACCAATATAAAATCAAATTATCTTTGAATTCAAGACAAATTGAATTATTAAGATATACTTGGAATAAAATGTTATTGGAAGAATCAAATAGCTCAGATAATATGCCTGGTGCATTTTCAACCAACCCAGCTCAAAAGAAATCTCCTAAAAAGAAAACCAACACCAAGATTGAATCCACCACCATAGCTTCTTCATTATTCTGTCGTCAATTTTATTTTAATTTGTTATCTAAAGATAGAGAATTGGAAAAAATGTTCCCAAGTATCAAGCATCAAGCTGTTAGTTTTGCTGGTATCTTGACTTTCACCATTAGTCAGTTGGAACATTTATCCAATTTGGATGAGTTTTTGCTGAAATTAGGTAAATTGCACGCTAGAATATTAAACATTGAAGCACCACAATTTCAACTTATGGGAGAAGCTTTAATTCAAACATTCCAAGAAAGATTCGGTAGTAAATTCACTAAAGAATTAGAAAACTTGTGGATAAAATTATACTTATACCTAGCTAATTCATTATTACAATACGGTATTGATCCAGTATTGAAATTATCCAGATATGAATCACACACCAGTTTTATGTCAAGTGCTACAAGCGTTGATTTAACCAATGGAGATGCAAGTATTTTGGGAGATGATTTGAGTTCAATAGAACCTTCTCAGATGAGTAAGTCAAGCTCTAATATGACTTTACCTAAAATACAACCTCCTACTGTTCAGCCACTGTCTTTACAAGAAATGACCATACCGGAACAGAAACGAGGTATCAAGAAGAAAATACACACAAGAATGAAGAAAGCTAAAGGTAATAACTGTGTTATTATGTAGTTAGAGAGTCCGAAGGAAAGAGTGTTTATATTTGTTATTTGTATAGAGAGAGAGTATGACGAAATATATGTGTAAAACTATTTTATTTAATTCACTGATTTATCTCTACTGATTGGTTGTGAAAGCACATGAGACCAAGAGGCATATTTCCGGTTTCTTCTCCCAAAGGTCAATACTTTTTGGTAGACGCACACAACCCTATTCCTTTGAACGCGTGTTATGTAATGAAAGGGGGAAAAGCAAAGTAAGTTGAGTCGTGTGTGACACGGATTTTTTTTTGTTTTTGTTAGGGAAAAAAAATTGTTTCATAGTTGCTAACATTTTCATTTTGTGCTGAGACAGAGAGAGGGTGTTTCTTATCGTCTAACTGAAACATATTTATAACACACAGAAGATGTACTTTACGGAGAGAACTTGAAGTGCATTAGTTAGATATGGAAGTTTTTGATAGAACGTATGAACTTATAAGCGAAGGTTTTTATTACAAGTGAACAAATAGGATGATTGGGTTCATGCATTGTATATAGAGACAAAGGGTAAGGAATTAAGTTCGCAATAATATTTCCCAAAAGAGACAAATTGCAAAATTAAAAAAAAAAAAAAAAAAAAATACGATTACAACGCGTACTGTAATGAGAAAGAGTACGCTAATATTTGATTAAACTATGTATATATAGACAAAACTTAATAAGAACTAGTTTATGTTATTTTGATATTTTTGTTACATTGTTTTTAATGTTGCCTTGTTTGTTATATATATATAATTATCTAATTTAGTACTATTATTAGTTTTTTTTTTCAGTATGTTAGTTTGAGTTTCCCTGAATGAAATAGTGGGATTTTTTGACAACTATATACAGGTAATGTGTATAAGAGAGATAGGGCGCGAGTGCGCGACACATAGCGTGAAGAAACCAAATAGATTTGTCTCGGCTGGTCGAGTGGATGTATCTCTATGCCATTTAATGTTCAATAACTTACAACAATATCAACACATGAACATCGTAATAAGTTTAGATAGACGAAGATAACCGAAGAACGCGTCTTGTTCGTGTAGTTCATTTATCACATTATCTCTTCCACTCATTCTCAGTCTCATTCTCTATAGGTAATTTCATTTCTGGTGTAATTTTCTTTGTAAGGTTGTTCGTTGCTTTTTGTGGATCATTTTTTCTTTTTTAGTACTAACACATTTTGGCAAGCAAAAAAAAAAAAAAAAAAAAAAATTAGTCGTGGTTGTCTGGTTTTCTAAAAAAAAAAATTATACCAATTATTTTAGCTGGTTTTCAACTTTTTTTTATCTTTATTTTCTAATTCTTATATCATTAGACTATCCAACCATAGTGTATTCATCTGACTATCATGACTGATTCAACGTTTGATGAGTTCTTTGATAATGAGTTTTATTCTGGTCCAACTTCTGCCATTAATGACACAAAGAATCACATGAAGAATGTTCGAAACTCAATCCAAATTAAACACTCCATATCTTCGAGATCATTAAAAGACATCACTACCAATCCTCCACCTAATTCTAACAAGAGTAAGAGAACATCGGCTATCAAGGCATCTCCTTCATTGAAAGCATTGGAAAATATTCTCAATGAAAAGAATAAACAGTATATTAATGACAGCACTACCAGTGTCAATGCCATAGCCGAAGAAGATGAACAAGAAGAGGAACCAGAAAGGAACACGGCACAACAACAACAATATAGACAGTCTAAATTATCACCACCGGTTTCGTTTACTTATAATAGAGATGTTGGACAGTCGGTACAAACTTTTGAAACTGCAACCGAGTCTATAGCTGAGGAAGGAGAAGATGGGGTAGATGTCGATGATGATGGTGAATCAACCTTGACTAATAATAATAACAATAATGCTCCTTATAGTGTTAATAATTCACTTTTCAGCAACAACCATTTGACTAAGAAATCAAGCAAAGCATCATCGGCAAATTCTCACAAATATAATAAATCGTCTATTTCAACCATTAGTGAAGGTGGGTATTCGACAGATGACACTCCCGTGGTGTCCCAACCGTTTACTTTACAGAGCTTCACTCCTCATAGTCATGAGTCTCCAACTGTCAAAATGGTTGACATCAAAGAAGAGTACCCGGGTGTTCGAAATTCTAATGTGGAAGAGGGACACGAACAAAAAAATAATATTGGTACAAGGGACACTAACATAGATACCAAGAATAATTATTATGGTGCCACTGATTATAATAATAATAATTACAACAACAACAAGAATTTTTCTCAGGAAACCCAGTCGAATTTCTCATCACAACAACAACAAGGTCAAGAAGGATACGAAGAAGAGTATATTCAATCTACTGATCAAACATATTTACACGGTCCGGAAATGGTACAAAAAAATTCTCATTTGTTACAGCCTCCGCGACACATAAAATTGCCTACAGCAAACAAATCCGCATCACCATTGTCACAAAAATATTCTTCATCAGGCAACTCCTCTTCGTCACTACCACAACAACTGACAACGAACATCAACAGCCACAACTACAACACCACAACTAACATACAGTCAAATAACCCTTTTTACACCCCACCTACTACCACCACCAACACCACCAACAACAACACTAATACGTTCGATAAAAACATCAACGGTCAATCCCCTCACCAGAACCCAAATTTCAACTCTCCACTCGCCAATCACAACGTGTCTGCACCAGCACTTTTACAACAGCCGGTTTACCCACAAACAAATACGAACTTTCACCACAACAACAACAACAACCACAACACCAACACCAACTATAGCAACTACATAACAGGCAGCCAGATTCATCGTACTACTAGCAACATGTCGTCGTCTAATGTATCTGTACAATCTGCCAGTTCGTCACCTCATAATAATAATAACAACAGCGTGGCGGCACAGCAAAAGGTTGTTCGTAAATCCAAGAGTATGCTAACAGTGTTGTCAAACCCAGGATCCCAGGAAAATATTCATAAACCAGCTTCCACCTTCCCTGAGACCCCAAGGCAAATGGTTACCAAGAGCCCTGCTGTACCTTCTTCGGTATCACCTAAAAAATCCCCTCACCTAAGATCAAATTCTTCATTTTCTTTAAACTTCCCTACAACAGGAGCATCTAGTAATGGACCACCTAAACCATTAAAACATAAGAGAAGCAGCACTATGAATGACTTGAGTAAATTGAACCCGGAACAACAGGCAACACAGCCTTCAGGAGCTAGCACTGGATCCTCGGCAGTTACAAACAATACACAGACATCATCCACCAAAACGAATGAGAAGAAGAAATTTAGTTTCAAATCATTGTTTAAATCCAAATCTAAAAATCATTCATTAGATACAGCTCTGGAACCAAAGAAAATGTCTTCAAAATCTTATTCCACCCCAAACATACAATCTTTCACTAACCAACCAAAAAATGAAGAGTCACGACCTGCAATGAAAACAAACAACTCCTTTATGAATAGATTTATGAAAACCAAGTCTTCGGAGAATCTTAGTAAAATGGGAGAATCACAGCAACAACAACAGCAAAGAAAACTGGCAGAACAAATGAGACCTGCACAACAAAATAAACCTGTTGAGCATACCAAAAAAGAAATTCCAGTGGGTAACCCTTCTATTCCTTCAAGTCAGTCAATAATGAATAATAAACCATCTAATAACGTTCCAGAGGGTACAACAACAAAAGCAACAGCAAAGACAAAGGCAAAACCAGACGGTATGGCTCCTCCTTCATTAGCAAGACCAGGAAGTTCAAATTTTATTAGAGAAATCAGTGACGATAGCGTTTATGTTGGTAAACATGATGTTAATGATAATGATGATATTGAGGATGAACATTCTGGAGAAGAAGATAATAAGTCGGACGCAGGATCTTTCGAGTCTGGTGATAATTATGATCAATTATCATACTCGAGATCAGTGCCTGAAGAAGAAGATTTTGAGTATTATGATGCTAAGAATTTGCATGATAACCCACCACAAAAATTGACTACAGGAAATCAATATGGAGAAGAAATGGCATTGTTGCCACCATTATTAGATTCAAATCAATTTGGGTCACCATTTAAAGTGAATTACCAAAGTTCTCCACAAGCAAATAAACAACCCCCACAACATCAACAACAACATCAACAACGTCAGCAACCGGGATTGGATGATAGTCCAATTCAAAGAAGACCACCACAATCGTCAATTCCTATCAAACCACCACAAAGCGTGCTGCCTGGTAGAAACCCTGATCATCATTCAAATAACAACCAATTATTAGGAGAGGCATTGTTCCCTAAGTCTTTGAATGCACACGAAGTTGAGAGTATTGTCTCATTGGAAAGATCGAGGTCCATGAAATCCGTGAAATCCAATAAACGTAATTCATTTGTGAACTATGATGGCAGTGATGATAATATTGTTCATTATGTTGGTCCAACATCGAGTCCTAATGTGAATAATTCTATGACAAGATCCAACTCTATTTTGAAGAATTCCACCAGCAGAAGAAGTAACTTGAATGAAGAGTTGACCATGAATTCCATTGATGCTAATATTTCCCAATATGCTGCTGAAATGAATACCAATAATCATAACCTCAACACTAGCTTGGTCCTTGATGATGATGATTTAATGGAATTCAGTGAGTTTATTGATGTTGATAATTTGAATTTTGTTGACTCTCCACAACTTCCTGGTACACCAATTAGAGGTGAGACTTTTGCTGAGAGCACCAATTATCATCCTAATTTCTCACCATCACAGCTTGATGCCAAAGCATTTAATAAACCGCAACATAAACAACCCCCAAGGCAACAATCACCACAGCAACAACAACAACCCCCACAACAACAAATTAATTCAAGAAAATCACCAATTGTGGTTGTTGTTGATAAGTCTAATGTTGAAGAGCCACAAACTACAAAGAATAATGCACCAGTTAGTATTGATTCAAGAACTCCATCATCATCTCCACTTTCAATGGAACATATTGAATCACCAAAGACAAGTGTTGGAGACAGTGAAAATAGTCATGAAAGGGAGAAAGTTGTCATTGATTTGACCAAAAATACCAATTCCCAAGGTACTACACCTGAGGCAGAAGAGGAAGAAGAAATTGCTAGTGATGCCGCCACTGAAGTTATTAGAAATTCTCCAATATTAGAGAATGCATACAGAGCAAGAAGATCACCAGACGGTAATGACGAAAAAGGTAAACCAGCAAAAGCTCGTCCAATTTCAATGTCCTTTAAAGGTTTGAATGCTCCTTCATTTTCTGGTAAATTCAAGAACCACGATTTGAGAAGCAGTGATTCACATCAATCATTCAATATCAATTTTAATGACGATTCTTCAAGTTCCGTTGGTGGTGGGTTTGGTACCAGTTCCGATGATGAATATGATAGTTCCGATGATCACAGTCCAGTAGCTGCTATCCATAATAATTACAGCAATGCTAACAAGGACGCAATTGGTCATGGCAATGAAGTCAAGTATTCCCCATTGATTCCACCACAGGTACCAGGTTCTACAGTTAATAACCATTCCCCATTAGCTCCACCTTTGGCTACTCAATCACCTGCTAATTCAACTAAAGGTTCAGTCTTCTCACCAAGACAATCAAACAAGAAAACCGTGTCTCCACCTGACCCTCACAAACAACCACAACCACCAAAGAAGTTCTCTCATAATAAGATTCCTTCAATTTCTGATCAATCATCAATTAATTCTGGATCACCTAGATCATTTACATCCATGATTAGTAAGAAATGGGGTAATGCAACAAACAAGAAATCACCTGCTTCTAGTCCTAGACCAGCACCACCTCCACCTCAACCACAGATTATACACAAAATACTGAATGGAGTTAGGTTCAGTTCTAGAATTATCTTGTACGATACATATGATGAGGATGAATACGATAGACATCCTGATACTGCCACGTGTAATCAATTGACACCGCTGTTGGCACAACAAATCAAAGAGGAATTGAATACATTCAAGAGTGAAATGGAAATTCATGTCGAATCTAGATGTTATACTCATTTCTTTTAGTGTAGAATAGATTAAATTACAAAAGGTAAAGTAAACAAATTAATATATATATAATAATGGTTTTTTTTTTCCAGTTCCTCTATATGTGACTATTTATTGTAGGTACCATCTTGTTTCTGTTTAACATGTGTTTCTTGAGCACTTCTGAATATTTTATCCAATACTGGGTAGTCTTGTTTGTCAATTGTTGCAACTATAGTCTCTGGAGTTTCCATGATAACAACAACATATTCATTATTTCTAAAATCCAAACAAGTGGTAGATGCCCATGATGCACCGTCGTAGTCTTTCAAAGTAACAACTGGTGGTTTTCCATTGACGTATTCTGGGTAAGCCATGATTTTATTGTTTGTGGTTTGGTTTAGGTGTTGCTCTCAAGTAAATATATTTTTTTTGGGTTTTAATTTTTTTTTTTTTTTTGTTCCTTGAATTTCTTCATCTCATCAAAAATAGCAAGTCTTCTAATTTATCCATCAAAACACTAAAGACTCTTGTATACATACACACTTGATACGTGACGATGGCAGAGATAAAGAACAATCCACAGGTAGTTGTTCCAGGACAATATATCACTCCAATTTACAAACTAGAAAATGGTATAACATCACAATATTTTCTGGGAAGAGGAACCATAATATCCAATATTGAAGTCCCAAATGATGCCAATGGAAAAGTTATCCCCCTTGTAGTTTCCACAATCCTTGGAACAGTTCATATCAAACAAATCGAATCAACCACCGAGAAAGAATCTACTAATCAAGATACTGAAGTTCAAGACACCAATATTGTGAAATATTTAGTATCTGTTATTCCAAAAGGATCAACAACGTATATATCTGAAGAAGGAATTGGTAAAGAAGATCAAATTTCCATTAATTTACCCAAGGAAAATGATATCGTGTTGGTGAAAATCACCAAGATCAGTAATATCCAAGCGTATTGTGAGATCATCTCTTTAGAAAACCGTCCGATTTTACCTGATTCCGGAATAGGTTCTAATGGCTCCGTAGCCCATGTTTCATTACCACAAGGAGGGGGATCTCAGCATATGTTCAATTTACAAACCATAGCTAGTTCACAATCGACCTTACCGAATTTCCAAATCTATGATATTGGTGAGAATTTCAAAGGTGTGATCAGGATAAGTGATATTAGATCTACCGAAAGAGATAAATTGAAGATCATTGATTGTTTCAAACCAGGAGATATCGTTAGAGCAGTGATTATTTCTTTGGGTGATGGGTCGAATTATTATTTAAGTACTGCTAGAAATGATTTGGGGGTGGTGTTTGCCAAGAGTGAAAATGGTGCGGGTGGGTTGATGTACCCCTTGGATTGGCAGAATATGATGGATTTGGAAACTGGTTTAATTGAAAAACGTAAAAATGCAAATCCATTCATATAATAAGGAAAAAAATTATACTATATTAAATTATATTAAATTAAACTATACTAGTTGAGGGGTATGTATATATATATATATAAATAGGTTTCTAATAGCTCTAAAATACATGGTGAAGAAACAGCAACACAATCAAAATCAAAATCTAAATTATGCAATTAAGAAATAAAGAATAAATGGTGTGTGTGTGTGTGTGAGGATGTGTGTATGTAGTTTTTGTAGATTATATACTACCGACTGGATGGACTAATACTTCATTATCCCCTCTCAAGTCAACTTCACTTAACCCAACAACAGAACCAAACTTTTCGAATCTTTCGTAGTATTTGTGTTTTTTATCTTGAGATATATCAATCATTTTATTCCAATATTTATCATGTTCGTATTCGAAATTCACTGACCCATCGAAATCTTTATCCAATTGTTGTTT
>JAKTVF010000080.1:0-42934 GCA_030557055.1 Candida tetrigidarum
AGCCAACAAATTTGGGAGTGCTGTGTCAGTGTGCATGTGTAGAAGTTTATTTAACTTCCAATACATTTTAACTCCTAGCGTTGCATTCAACAATTAGCTCCGCCCTAACACACAATTCAGGTTGGTGTTTGTTTCGTAATGCAGAATATTCTTTAAAATAACAACTCCTAATAGAGAAATAATATTCTATTTATTCGGGTTCGTATGTAATGTTTAGAAAATAATTGGGTGTTCTATTGCACGTGATTATAATCACGCGCAGTGTTGAATGTAGTGGGGCAAATGGCGACTGGAGATAAAATAAAAACTTAGGAACACACATGTGAACTTTTTGTTCTTTTTCATTGTGTCCATTTTAGTTTTCTTGGTTTTTGTGTCATGTTGTAATTTGTTTGTTTGTTTCTTTATTTATATCTTCCCCCTCACGCACACACACAAAAGACAAAGAATTGTTTAATTTTTCAATCTTTCAATCTTGTTTTCGTTTCTTTTTGTAGCAAGTTTGCATTAATTAAATGTGATACACAGTTTTATACATATTCTTTATACAAAGTAAGCATCCACCTCTATCTTCTTCTTGACCTAGGTTGAATTATTCTACGTGGATTTACCACAGGTGTAGGTACGCCTCCGTTAACAGCTGGACCACCGCTAGCACCATTACCAGGGGCAGGATTAGCACCACCAAATGTGAATGCAGTAGTTGTAGGATTAGTAGTAGCACCAAACATGTTTGGTTGTGGTTGTTGTGGTTGTTGTTGACCGAACATGTTGTTATTTACGGAACTGCCGAAAGGTGTCGAAGTGGTACTTCTGTTGGCGTTATGTTGACCGAATATAGATGCAGGATCCGGAGTTGATTCTTTGCTGCCAGTGAAATTAAACAGCGGTACACTGTTGGGTAATGGTGCAGGCAATGCAGGGTTGGTGGTGGTGGTGGCGTTGGTGTTTCCGATACCGTTACTGGCACCTCCAAAATTAAATGTCGGTGTTGTTGGTCGACTACCAAATGCGTTAGCTGCTGCCAGAGTCAAACTTGTAGACAGTTTGTTGCCAAAAGCACTAGTGGCTTGGCCAAATGCACCACCAGGAGCAGGTTGACCAAATGCACCGTTTGCTGTGCTTGCGGCGTTGGGCTGACCAAATGCTGGTTTACTAGCTCCACCAAATGAAGGGGTTTGTCCAAATCCTCCAAAAGTAGGCGTTGTGGATGATGCGAAATTGAATTGTGGTTTGGTTACAGATGGCGGGGTGACACCAGCTGCAAATTTGAAATTTGGGTTGCCTGTTGTTGATGATGCAGATGACGGTGGTGGTGTAGGTTTACTTGTAGTATTTAATGAAAATCCACCCACACTTGGGGCATTAGTTGTAGTTCCCTTCGCAGCCTCAGTCTCTGACGTTGCCACGGATAAGGGGTTTGTAGTACCATTTTTCTTCTCTATAGTACTGGTTCCCAAATTAAATGCTGGTTTGGAACTGCTGCTGGTAGCACTACCAAACGAGAGCAGTACAGGTTGAGGAGTAATGGCCACCAGTTCACCAAAGTTGACTTTTTTAGTAGCGTGTTGTTGTTGCTGATCATCATTCTCGTTCTCGTTCTTGTTATCACTAGCATCTTCTTGTGGTCGTTTCTGGGATTTGTTCTTGTTGTCACCACCAAATTCAAAGCTGCTTATCGTAGAAGCTCCCGTGTTGAGACTATTCTGATTAACTGCAAATGAACCTGATGAGGATGATACTTCCTTCTTGTCATCGTTTTGTGGCTTGCCAAACATGAATGGGGTAGAAGAAATTGTGTTTGGTGTTGATGGTGTTGAATCCTTTGATGAGACAGCACTGGAGGCAAACAATGATGGCTTAGCACTATCTTTCTTTGGCACTTCCTCATTGTCCTTTTTATCGTTAGCCAAAGAAAACGAAAAAGCGGGGGTGGTCTCTTTATTTTCTTTTCCCAATACTGGAGTAGAGTCTTTCTTACCACCAAATGAAAATGCAGGGATTTCACCTGCATCCTTCTTTGTTTCAAAACTAAACAATGGTTTTGCTGGTTGTTCTGTATTATTCTTGTCATCATTACCAAATAGACTTGTTTTGGGAGTATCTGTCTTCTTTTCAGCAGTCTTTCCAAAGTTGAGGAAACTAGGTACACTTGTTGCCTCTGGTTTCTCTTTAGCGTTGTCAACCGGTAATTTTGGCCCGTCCTGAACAGCTGGTTTACCAAATGAAAACTTTGGCACGTCCTTTGATTCAGCAGGTTTACTTCCAAACGCAAACTTAGGTACCTCCTTTGATTCAGCAGGCTTACTTCCAAATGAAAAACCAAGACCCTCTTTTTTGTTGCTGAAATCAAGAGCAGGTTTCGTTTCATTTTGCTTTGGGACGCCAAACAGGACTTTCGGTTTCGATTCTGTGCCAAACAAGTTAATATTGCTGTTCTTCTTCTCTCCTTCTTCAGCTGGTTTTTTGTCAAACACATTGTTTCTAACTGTTTTAGCCTTTTCCACCATTTCATCATTTTGTTTCCTAGCATCCATTACTTCTTTGAAATCTTCCTTGTTGATATTAAATTTAAATCCCGAAGATGGACCAACTGATGTTTTCTTCAGCTTGTTAGAGTCACCCAAATCATCTTTCACTTTAATTATGTCGGATATGGAATCGGCTTGCTTGACATAGTTGTCATCTAGCTTCAAGGCGCCAGTATCTAGTCTGCCAAATGTACCACGATTGTCTGGCGCACCTGTTTTCATGGAGAACTTTTTCAGAATTGGCTCTTCATCTTCTCTTGGAATAATGTGAGTGGCTTTTATGTCTACTTCCTTAGTTTGATCCTTAAATTTAGGTTTGCTCACATGACCCAACGCATTATTCATCGAAGATGTAGTAGACATAACAGGTTCTTCACTTTTGATATCGTATTCAAAATCTTCCATGGCAAAACCCTTTCGTTTTTGTCTCTTAACCGGACGATGTTGGATGTAACTCTGCGGTTCAATTTTTCGTTTGAAATTCAATTTCGAGTTCAAGTACCCGATATCGTGGGTTTGTGTGGACGTTTCAACCTTGTTCGTGCCTTTAATCTTCCTACTAGATGTTTCATTAGGGTTCACCATATATTTTATTCTCTGTTGTAATGCATCCGACATTTCTATCGATCGTTTCAATTGCAACAATTTGTACCTCTCCTTTGGATCCAAATTAATAAATGGTGGACGTACAATATTGCCGCTTTCATCCTGGTACAATGGGGCATACTCGATTATCTCTTGCATCTCCACTTCATTGTCATCCACTTGTACTAAATCCTGGACTTCCGTCTCTTTCATCTCGCCGCCCCCTAGGATAATATCGGAATTTGGCGCCTCTGGCAAGTCCACATAAGGAGACATGTCACGGTCAAGACCATGGCCATAGTTTTGAGTATTTTGAGATTCTATGGCGCTTACTCTAACTTCCAAGTCGTTGTTTAACTCCTCCTCATTGGTTTTGACGTTGTTATAGATGATCAGGTACGATCTTTGCCGTGGCAAAAACTGGGAACTGGAAGCAATTGATGATCGTGGAATTCCTTGCGGGGATGGGTGTCCCTGAATGGATAACCGTCTTCTTTGGTTCGATGGCTTGAGATAGGTTAATGAATCCTCCTCGATATCAATCTCTGCTGCGGCGGTGGCGTGTTTATGTTGCAATTCATTGTTTATACTTTCCGACGCTGGAGATGGGGAAACGATCGATTGCTTGAATTTTGAGAAATACGATGAAAGTGTCAGTCTCACTGGCTCTTCAGAGCTATTGTTGATGAACGACGGTTCTGTGTTTGGACTAACTGATCGTTTCCTATGCATTTTCATTTTGAGGAGATGTGGCGTAATTCGGATTGAATTTGATGCTGGATGATGATCTGCTTCAAGTTTTTTTTTTTTATTTCTTTATTTTTTTATTTTTATTTTTATTTTTGCTTTTCTCATTCCTAATGTGTGGATTTTTTTTTTTTTTTCGCTCCATCGAATGTTTGTTTGTCTTTGTCTGTAATTTTTCATTTCTCATTTTTCATTTCTCATTGTTTGATTGTTTGGCTATGGTTTGTACAACACTACCAGGTTTACTGGAAAACTAAACATATTACCACGAAATAACTCCAGAATGATACGACATTCACTGCTAAGGAAGTCGTCATCTTTATCTTCGTCTTCATTTTGCCAAGTCAAATATTCATCGACTGTTTCAATCAAAACCTTAGAGTTCCCAAAATTAGATGAAAAGTGGAAGAAGCTATGGAAACAACAATCTCCCACACACTCACTTCATCCTACCAAGCACTTGATTCCCCAGGATGCTAAAACATTTTACGCTTTGTCAATGTTCCCGTACCCTTCAGGAGTGCTTCATTTGGGTCATCTCCGTGTATACACAATCAGTGATGTGGTGTCGCGATTCAAGCGATTGAATGGTTACAACGTGATCCATCCAATGGGATGGGATGCTTTTGGGTTACCTGCAGAAAATGCCGCCGTTGAAAGAAACATCAACCCCGCTGAGTGGACGGAAATGAACATTGCAAAGATGAAACAACAAACCGAGCTTTTCCTTGCTGATTTTGATTGGGAGAGAGAAGTCAATACATCGTCACCCGAGTATTACAAATGGACGCAAAAAATTTTCTTGATGTTGTTTGAGAAAGGTTTGGCATATAGGGATTATTCGGAAATAAATTGGGATCCTGTGGACCAGACTGTTCTTGCCAACGAACAAGTCGATGCGGACGGTAGGTCATGGAGAAGTGGTGCAATTGTCGAAAAGAAGTTCTTGAAACAATGGTTCATTCGTATAACTGAGTATGCGAAAGAGTTGAATCATGACTTGAAATATTTGAACAACTGGCCAAACAAGGTCAAGACCATGCAAAGAAATTGGATTGGCGAATCAACTGGAACTGAAATTGTTATTCCAGTCGACTCGGGGTTTGGTCATGTCAAGGTGTTTACTTCCAGACCAGACACATTGTTCAGTTTACAGTTTGTTGCATTGGCATTAAATCACCCCATTGTTGAAAAATTAGCAAAGGAGGACCCAGAGTTGGCAAAATTCGTCAAAGAGGCAGCAGACATTGATGACCCAACATCAAAAATTGGGTACAAATTGAAAAACGTGAAAGCGTCTATCCCTATTGATGTAGACAATGCGATTCTGGAAAATTTTGATATTCCCATCTATACTGCTCCGTATGTGTTAGGCAATTATGGACACGGTGCGGTGATGGGGTGTCCTGGCCACGATGAGCGTGATTTCGAGTTCTGGAAATTGCACGAGCCAAATACGCCCGCAAGTCAAATTGTGGCTCCTAAAAAATCCGACGATTCCAGCTATCCATATGTTGACAAAGTGGGAACCTTGCAGGATAGTTCAGTATTGCCACACGGTTTGAAATCCATCGGTGAATACAAAGGGAAATCCGTCAAGGAAGCAATGAAGTTAATCACTGAAAACTTGCAGTCGCATGGTTTGGGTAAATCATCAACGCAGTTTAGAATTAGAGACTGGTTGATTAGTAGACAAAGATACTGGGGTGCGCCAATCCCTATTGTTCATTGTGATGATTGTGGTCCAGTACTGGTTCCGGATCTGCAGTTACCTGTTTTGCTCCCTAAGATTAAAGGACAGCATTTCGGGAAAGGTAATCCGTTGGAGAAGATCGATGACTTTGTCAATACAAAGTGTCCTTCTTGTGGTAACCCTGCCAAGAGAGAAACTGATACCATGGATACATTTATGGATTCATCGTGGTATTTCTTCCGTTATCTAGACTCGCAGAACGAGAAATCGCTACTTAATCCTGAAGCTGCTAAAAACATGCCAGTGGATTTGTATATTGGTGGTGTGGAACATGCAATTTTGCACTTGTTGTACTCAAGGTTTGTGAGTAAATTCTTAAGCGATCAAGGTGTATGGGATGGTAAACCTCACCACAAGGAACCGTTTACTAAACTAGTGACGCAAGGTATGGTTCACGGGAAAACATTTACCGACCCAACAAGCGGAAGATTTTTAAAACCCGATGAAGTTGACACCTCAGATTCTCAAAATCCAATCATTAAAGAAACTGGTGAAACACCAAATGTTTCGTTTGAAAAAATGTCTAAATCTAAATACAACGGGGTAGATCCAGCCGAGTGCATTGGCAAATACGGTGCCGATGTTGTCAGAGCACAAATGTTATTCCTGGCGCCTGTCTCCGACACTCTTAACTGGCAAGAAGAACAGATCTCTGGTACTGACAGATGGTTAAGACGAGTGATTCAATTGTGTGAAGCTGTTGCTGAATACCCTCATAAACAAGAAGCTCCAGGTGCCACTCAGTCGTTCAAAAATATCACTCTTAATGGGAAGACGTATGACGATATTGAATTTACTACCGAGGAGTTGAAACTTTATAATGAAATTCAAACCTATGTGCAGTCAATTACTAAATCCATAGAGGTTGATTTCACCTTGAATACCGTCATTTCAGATCTCATGAAGATGACCAACGCTATTTCCGATGCGGTCAAGTTACCTGGGTCGTTCGGCCACGAGTTGCTTCTAGATAGTTACAAAAAGTTGTTGGTGTGCATGGCACCGGTGACACCAACTACGTCAGAGGAATGCTGGGAACAATTGTCCATCAAACAAGGTGTTACTGAACCCAAATCGATTTTCCATGAAAAATATCCAAACGACAAACCCATAGAGTCGAATTTGTTGTCATTCAATATTTTCATTAACGGGAAACATCGTGGTACCATTGAAGCCGAGAAGTTTTTAGTCGAGCAATCAGATGGTGACATTGTCAAGAAAGTTTCCGAAATAGAACGATTTGCAAAATTGATCACTGGTGGTGCATTTAAAAAACTCATTAAAAAACCCGGTATGATAAGTATCGTCTTGTAAATACATGTATATATAAAAATTACAAACTATTAACTATAAACAAATCTATATTGTTCTATCCTGTGGGTGGGGTATCTCTATTTACATGAACATTGAGTTTAGAGCTATTATTTTTGGATTAATAACCTCTCTTCATAACATAAGTTTTAAAATCGTCACGTTTTATTTTTCCATGATGTCTGACTTGACTGGCTTGGGCAATCTTTCGAACGGCAGCTGCCAATTCTAAACTTCCAAGTTCCATGGCCGCAGTGTTAAGGGCACCCAACTGTTTCCAACTCCATGGGAACCTTTCCCTCGACAGCACCACAATTGAATAAGCGTCTTCCAACAACTTCATATCAATAAAGGAATTCATCAATTTGGTGGCAAATACAAAATCTAGTTGGTTTTGCTTCTTTGGCGGTAATTGTTTAAAGAGGGCTGACTTTCTAAACTGGCCTCGTTCTTTAATTATTTCTTGAGCAAACTCATAGTTGTGGAATTTACCAGCGGCGGTGATGGCAATCTCGTATATAAGGGAATCTCTGGGCGCCTTGTAACGATCATCCTTGATTTGGTTCTGTAATGCATCAAGAAGTGGTGATTTTACCACATCCTTAGTATCTTCATTTGGTATAATAATATCACGTTGCTCCTCTGTTGGATCAGACACATCGGGTTCCAAGATTTCAATTTCTCTAACCTTGGGGATTCCTTCAGGCTTCAAATACGTGCTTTCATTCAACCTATCCTTAAAATCGTCAAATCCTCCAAGCTCGTATGCAATGGTTATATACGGCGCAGCCACATATGGATTGTTGACAAAGCTTGGGTTGTGCATAATTGTATATGCCCAAATTGCACTTGACTCGGCAAGCACAAACTTGGATTCTGGAATGCTTGCCATGGGCAAAAAGGGGAACCCATTGGTGGGCTTGTTGAAATCGACATTGGCAAGGATATTTTGCTTAAACAATCTTCCCTTTTCAGTTAATGAAATCAAAAAAGGTTTACTTCTCGTGTTGTGAGGTTGATAATTTGCGTATGCCACCATCAACGAGATGAATGCACTACGTGTAACCGAGTTTGTTTCCAGCATCTTGTAGAAAAGTGCTCTTGCCAATTCAACATCACCGTCTTTGGCAGCAATATAAAGCATATGCTCGAATGTTTGCAAAGTCGGGGTCCAGCCATAATCATAAATTTGAAACAAATATTCCCATGCCTGATGCTTGTGTTGTGTACTCCTCGAGCATCCTTTGGCCAAGGCAGACAATATGCTTTGGTTTGGTCTTATGGAATTATCTTGCATTTCTTGATACAAATCTAATCCCTTGTCGATATCAGCATTCAACATACAGGAAATTATCACCTGCGCATACACCTTTGCATCTGGTTTGGTCTTTTCGGATAAAAATTTCATGGAATCAAATACTTCAAGAGCCTTTTGGTGATCATTTGTGTAGTACACGTAATTCGTTAGAATCGACTTGTATATTGATTTCAGGATGGGCAAGTTTTTGGCACGCATGACTTCTAGAATCTGTTCTATCTTTGCCTTGTTCTTGTTCTTGACATATACCATAATCATTGTTTCGTAGTGATCTACTTTTAAACCAACCTGCTGCTCGATTTCTTTATAGTATCTTTCGATAGTTTGCACTTGCAGATCCGAAATCGAGCCCCCTTGTGCTAATGCACGAATAAATGAATAGTATGTGTTGTAATGTATCGAGACACCTGCTTCTTCATACATATGCTCAAGCATGGGGATTAGATTTCCCAAGGCTTTGGGTGGGATCTTATTTACAAACGATTTAATGTCACGTTCAGACAAGCCTTTAAACCCACCTGATCCATTCAACTGCGATAATAATACGTTCCATTTATTTTGTCTAACCTTCTCGGGCAACTTGCTAGCGCTTCTCTGAACCAACAAATCTGAAACTAGTCCCAATCTTTCGTTGATTTTTTCGGGGAATGATAAACTAGGTGGCAATGCTTTGGGTTTTGGATCTTTCTTTGTCAGGCCCGAGATTTCTTGGAATATATCGTCTGTAGCCTCGTTAATGTCAATTGGTGGCAACTCAGTGGATATTTTTTTAGTTGTGGTCAAGGCATCCTTCTCTTTTGGTTGAATGTATTCCGAAACGTCATTTGCAAGACTTCGAAGGCCTCTTATTTCTTTCTTTGCCTTTGCAATAAGGTGTTTGTCTATGGGATGGTGTTCTTGTGGAGGTTGTCTTTGATTGTGATGATGGTGATGAGATTCAGATTCTGCATTATCATTGTAGTTGGGTATTTGTTTTATTCTTGGTTTTGCTGGTATTCCATTTCTCTTTTTTGAACCTGTCAAACTGTTGCTAGGTACAAACAAGAATCGTCGAGATATTATTGGTAAACACGTATGTCTAGCATGTCTTAGCATTATGTTGTACTAATGTTCTTGATTTGATGATCTGAAAAGTCTTGTGCAAGAAACTCACATAGTAAAAAAAAATAAAAAAATTTCACTACCAAAAAAAAAAAAAATTCAATCTACGATGCGCACATATTCAAACCAAAATGGTACCAAAGCGATGCCTTCAGGGGAGACTGTTCATACCAACAAACATCCTAAGAAAAGAAAGCTATAAATCACAATAGATGTCAGTCTTTGGTGAGGTTGTTAATTTTCCTCTTCAATAGCTTATTCTACTTTACTTGCGTTCTCTCCTTCACTCACATTTACTTACTCTAGCGAACTGGCTGCGAGTGTGTGCAGAGAATACTTTTTACTCAAATAACCTTATACAAGAAAAAACCCTTTACTAAAATTTTAAATTGTTGTCTGTCACACTCACTCTCACTCTCACTCTCACTCTCACTCTCACACAATACTAAAATAATACGAGACAACCAAACAAACAAACAAATACAAAAAAAAAAAAAAAATTGAATGGTTTGATAGTTGAACACAAACACTAACCAGTACGATCGCTATTACTACATGTACTGTAACCTAACTATAATATGTCTCATTCAAATAGCAACAATAATTTAAAGATACCGCCTGCGTCGTCAAGTCAGACCACAAACGGTTCGTCTGACCATCACCATAGACAGAGATCGGTTTCAGAAGCTACACTCAACCCCGAGACGGGAACGTTGATCACCAACAAACAACTAATATCCAATCCACCAAGTAACATCACGCCTAATTTGGGCACCACCACTACATCCAATGTCGATATCCCTCCCGACATGGCCATTTTGTTGCAGAAGTTGGACGAAGATTTCTTGGTCAACAAAGTTATCGACCAATGGACTTTCATAAATAGAAGAGAAGAAATCATGCAGTCTATCAATAGATTGCACCAGAAACAACAGCAAGATGAGTTCTTACAATTAGACCCCACGCAATTAGAACGACCATTGAATCCAAGAAAAGCTACTAGCGAATGGCAGGAGTTAAGTCCCGATAGTATCATGGACATTTTGGCCTATAGAGGAAACATCTACAAAAGCGACATGGCATTTATTGTGTTGGATTCCAAGGGTAAAGAAGTCAGCTCCATAAGCTGGGAAAAGCTATACTTGAAAGCGCTTAAAGTGGCTTATGAAATACAACACAAGGTAACCATGAAGAACTCTGACACAGTGGTGTTGTTGTATAAGGATGGTGAGGTTGTTGAATTTGTGGTTGCCTTGTTTGGTTGTTTTATGGCGGGGGTAACTGCGATCCCAATCCATCAGGATATTTCGATAGGCGAAGTTTTGAATATCATAAATTTGACGTCGTCGAAATTGTTACTTTACTCTGAAACTGTGGCAAAAGAGTTGGATAGGTTGAATGCGCAAAACCTGCGAATCACCTGGCCGTCCAAGTTGACCAGGTGGCGAACAACAGACTTTGGCTCAGCAAAGAAATCAGAGGTATCCCATTGGAATGCCAAGCAGCAAAAATTAAAAAAGGAGAAGAATAATAAGAATGCCAATGATTCTAATTTGGCGTATGTGGAATTCTCCAGATCGCCAGTGGGTGAATTGAGGGGAATTGCGTTGAGCCACAGGACAATTCACCACCAGATGCATTGTCTTGATGCAACCCTCTCGTCGTTACCGAACTCTGGGGGTGGGTTTCAACGAAGCTACAAGCAATACCGATCTGATAAAAAAGTAGTTTTAGCTACGCTAGATATTAGATTTTCAATTGGTATTATTCTTGGGGTATTGTTTACCGTGTATTCTGGTAATGTTCATATTTGGGCTCCACAAAGAGTGATGGAGGTACAAGGGTTGTATGCCAATTTAATCTCACGATGGCGAGCATCCTTGTTACTTGCCGATTATTTCGGTTTGAAGCGAGTAACATACGATTATCAACAATCTCCAAGTGCAACGAGATACTTTTCCAAAACCCAGCGAGTGGATTTTTCATCAGTGAAGTGGGTGTTGGTAAATGCATTAACCATAGATGGTGAGTTTATGGAAATCTTGTCACAAAGATACTTGCGTCCGTTGGGATGTCAATACCCCGATAATGCTATCATCCCCATGTTGACATTGAGTGAATATGGTGGTATGGTCATTTCTTTGCGAGACTGGATCGGTGGTAAAGACAGGTTGGGAATCTCTATTCGTGATGATGAATCCAACGATCTTTCCTCGGTTTTGATCGATAAAGATGCACTCTCACGAAACATAGTTAAAATTGTTGAAACCAACCCGTCAGCGAATGACGATATTGGTCCAGACCTTTTGAGGGTCGATGCATTTGGGTACCCGTTGCCCGATGCCACGTTAGCAGTGGTGAACCCTGAACTGTCAATCTTGGTCAATAAGGGTGAGTTAGGAGAAATTTGGATAGACAGTCCGTGTCTCTCGGGTGGATTCTATGGTTTGAGAAAGGAATCCAAACTGATTTTCCATGCCAAATGTCGCGGTGCTACTGGTGTGTTAGAGATGGATTTCTTGAGAACTGGGTTATTGGGGTTTACTTTTAATGGGAAAGTATATGTTCTTGGATTATATGAAGATAGAATCAGGCAAAGAGTGAGTTGGATTGATCAAGCATTGTACCAGAAATTGAATAAAGAGTTTGTGATCGGTACTGGATCACGGTATCACTATTCTTCGCATTTGTTGGCTACATTGGCCAGTGAGGTTAAGCAGGTTTACGATTGTACCATATTTGATATCTTCATTGGTAATGAATATTTACCGATCGCGATAGTCGAAGCGGAGGTGGTGAGGAAACAGGTTGCCGAAGATACAAGTGCTGTCGACGGTTCTGCTACTGGAGGTGTGAAATCAAGACTTGAGCTGGATTATGTTGGAGGAGTTCCTCTAAATGAACCGGTATTGAATGCCATTGCCCAGAAATGTTTTGATGCATTATACAAGAGACACTTTTTGCGATTATATTGTGTGCTAGTGGTTAATTGTGACACTTTACCTAAGATTATGAGAAGTGGAGGTCGTGAAATTGCCAATATGTTGTGCAAAAAGAAATTCCTTGATGGATCCTTGAAAGCTGATTTTGTGAAATTTTTCATAAGAAACTCCATTAGTATGATTCCACATGGTGAGGATATCATCGGTGGTATCTGGTCCCCAGTTGTATCCGATATTAGAGATACGACGCTAGAAACTTTCCCCGACCAGTACTCAACTATCGACTACAGAGAGAAATCTATTGATGATAAAACAGGTGCTCCGTTGACTGATTTCAAAACAATAATTGATATCTTGAAATTTAGAGTAGCTAAATCTGGGGACGCAGTGGCTTTCCATAACGTTGAAAGCAGCGGCAAGAGCAAGCCTTTAACGTGGAGGAAGTTTGAGACTCGTGTATATGCTGTATGTCAGTACTTGATCGAAAAGGCAAACATAAAAGCTGGACAATATGTTATTCTTATGTATTCGCTTTCCGAGGAGTTTGTGATTGCAGTATATGCTTGTTTGATGTGCGGTATAATCCCCGTGCCTATGTTGCCGTTTGATTCGAATAGAATTGGGGAGGATTTTCCCGCATTTGTTGGTGTTATAAGAGATTTCGATGTTTCTGAGATTTTAGTTAATGATGAAGTAGAGAAATTCTTAAAGAATGGTCCTGTTGCAGACTCACTAAAGAAAATCAGTCACAAGAGAGTGAAATCGTTGAAAATCAAGAACACCGTTAAGCTCTCCAAGGTGTCCAACTTGGCGTCGTTGAACTCCAAAATTGCAAATTATCAAGCTGCAGCAAACTTCCGAGACGACAATACCACGGCTATGGTGTGGCTAAACTTCACATCCGATCACTACCGTGTGGGTGCAACTTTGAGTAACAAAAACATTATTGGTGTTTGTAAGGTGTTCAAGGAAACGTGCAATTTAAGCTCACAATCGTCGATTGTTGGGTGTGTTCGTCACGCATCGGGTATTGGTTTTGTGCAAACTTGTTTATTGGGTGTCTTCTTAGGTACTACTACGTACTTGAGCTCCCCCGTTAGTTACGCTGAAAACCCATTGCAATTCTTCTTGACCCTTGCCAAGCATAAGGTGAAGGATGTTTTCGTAACAGAACAGATGCTTAAATATGCCGCCATCAAATTCAGCCCTAAAGGTTTCAACTTGTCACAGCTCAAGAATATGATGATCAGTACAGAGAATAGAGTTGAAATCGATCTCTTGAGAAAAATAGCAAAGGTCTTCCAGCCGACTAAGCTTAGTGCGGCAGCAATGTCTACAGTGCACAGCCATTATTTCAATCCTATGATTGCTACCAGATCTTACATGACTGTTGCTCCAGTTGATTTATTCTTGGACCCAATTGCGCTTCGTCAAGGGTACATCTCGGTTGTCAATCAAGCCGAAGTGCCGAATGCATTGCATATCCAAGATTCCGGTATGGTGCCTGTTTGTACCGAAATTGCCATTGTGAATCCTGAAACGAAAAAAGTCTGTAAAGAAGGTGAGTTTGGGGAAATTTGGGTTTGTTCAGAAGCCAATTTGACATCGTTCACGAACGGTCCAAAGGGACCAGTTGATCACTTTGCACAAACACAATTCAGAGGCGTTATAGCTAATGGTAATCCTGACGTGACGTACTTGAGAACAGGTGACTTGGGTTTCTTGCATAATGTCTCGGTCACCAAAAATAATGCCAAGGACACGAGCAACGAGATTTCCACTTTCCAGCCACTTTTTGTTTTGGGGAAGATTGCCGATACCTTTGAGGTGATGGGTTTACATCACTTTCCAATAGATATTGAGAATACCATTGAATCCTGCCATTCCGATATTTACAAGAACGGGTCTTGTGTTTTTAAATGTTCTGATTACACTATTGTTGTTTGTGAATCCAAACGTACGAAATATTTTGCGTCGTTGGTTCCACTTATTGTCAATACGATTTTAAGTAAACATCATGTGGTCATTGATATAGTTGCGTTCATCAAAAAAGGTGAATTTCCGATTTCCAGATTAGGTACGAAACAAAGAGCAAGAATCGTTGATGCGTGGGTGCAAGGGGTGATTCCAATAAGTGCTTCATATGGGGTCAATTATGGCGAAAACAGCATGATCAAGTTGGTGCAAGAGATTGACATTGTGGCGAGAGATGATCCTATAACCGGGTTGAAGAACCCTGCTGCTGCGTACTATGACGCCGTGGATGACAGTAACGACGTGTTTGATGAAGATAGATCCGCGTTGGTATTAAATGACGGTGGATATTCGCCGTATGTTAAAAAAGCTGAGTTTTCACTTGGCAATTACAGTAATAGTTTGGTTTCTGAGTAAGTAAATAAACACTACATACACATAGACACACATATATATATATTATAATTTGATTAATTAAGTAAAATGTGTACTCACGGGTGTCTCTTGTCTGATAAGCTTTTCAAACAGGTGAACAAAAGGTTCCCTATACCTTCAAATTTGTGATGCTTGGCAGTGTCTAAATTCTGGAGGACTTTAATTTTCAATTCATCGAAAGAGATATTGAGCCATACCTTGTCTGAATCGATTCTTATTGCTTCCAAACTGTCTCTTGAAACTGGACCTTCGTGGCGGGTGTTTATACCTCCCATTTTATCTTCGATATCCCAAATAACTTTAGTGGTAATGTATGAAAGGGCAGGATTGTAAAAAAACTCGCCCATGGATTGGAAAGATACAGAAAACTGATCCGACATGTGTAATGAACCTAGCTTTCTGATAAGCTCGGAATTCAAAAAAAGACCCTTTGTTGAAGAGTTATTGGCATTCAAATCTTGTTTCAAGAACCGTTCTTTCCATAGCATGTTCACAGAGTCCATGATGAATGAATTTTGTAGATCTCTCCATCTCGACTCCTTGTAGCTGTGATCTTTGCATAGGACAATGTGTTCACACACCGTTGACAAAACTAGTGGATCGTGGCTCAACAAACACGTATACACCAATGGTCGTGGTGGCAATAACGCATCATCGCTTAAATGTTCCACAACACTTTCATCTAATTGTTGGATAAAGTGAAGTACCTGCAGGGTTAGCCATTCTTGGTTTGATTTGCAATATTGGATGAAGGAGTATAATGGCGGCATAATTAGATTCAACGCTTCAACGATATCGTGGTGCTCGTGTAGTCGCCACATCTTAAGCAAATGTAGTATGCTTTCAACATACTTGGAACACGGTAAAGTCTCGATATTGTCTTCACGGTAGTATAGTTTCCTCAAATCAAGGGAGTCTCTCGCAACCATGTGAGCTATTTTGGAAGGCTCGGCATCGGTCAAATACTTTATCACCAGCGACCGGCAATCCATTTCAGCAAAGAAAAATTTGCTCAGCAAACAATTGTCAAATACGTAATCTTGAACCGCATTCAAATGGATGGTACCCCCACCGAGTTGATAAATGCGGGCTAGGTTTTTCAAAAATGTAATTTTATCGTGTTCCTGATGAATGGAGCTCTTTAGATTACCTTGGACATACAAGTCTATCTTGTTGCGAAAAGTGGAGCTATCTCCCGCTTGGAATAGTAAAACCAATAATTGTGCATTCTTGTCATTACCAAACGAATTTCTCAATAGTTTATAAGAATTTATTCTGGAGATCTGATCTAGCGCCTGAATACTATCAACCTCATGACTAACCCCATTATCCCTGACACCCTTTTGTCGTTTAGTTGAAGATGGTGATATCGTCTCGGAATCCCCCGTCCATTCGTACACTTGGTTTGTATTGCTTATTAGTTTATTCAACATTGGATAATTGTCCGGAGAATAGGTGATGTAATCCAAGTCGGGCACCACAGTTTTGAAATGGGCTAGTAACTCGGACAAGTAGATATCAAGTGGGAATTTGTTATATAGGTCCACGACTTCTTGAATGTGGTGGTCTTTCAATATTTTCACTCTATGGTATACCTCGCTGTTGTAGAAAGTTCGAAATTCTGTTAAGGTGGACTGTCCCAAGACTAGAATGATCAATTGGGAAATAACACCTCTAGAAAATTCATATGCGAGGTTCTTGATCAACATTGTCAAAACAAGCGTTCCAGATTTAACAAGCCCTTTTTCCATAACAATAAAGTTATCGATAATCCATCTGACTAAATCAAGTTGTAAATCCGTTGAGGGTTTCTTGGTTTTAAATTTCCTATTTCCCTTATAGTACACTCGAGTTGCTCCAATTCCACCAATGATTTTTAGAAAAACACCAATTGTTAAATCCAGTCTTGGTAGTAGACAATTGTCAAGAAGATATTGTTTAGCATTGTGGGGAATGACCCGTTTTGTTTCCATTATGGCGTCGAGTAAAACCATCAACACGGGTTCACTTACTCCATCACTGGCCACCTCTTCAATTCGAGATAGCGTAGCCTGATTTTCTTCCTTTCCCTTCCCCTGTTTTAGTCTATCTATCAAGATGATTATCTCTTCGCTGTGTGACATTGATATAGTGTAGTGATTGTTGTTTGTTGTTTGTTTACGATTTCTCATTTATTTGTTTATTTCTTCCTTTCTAAGATCTACGCGCGTCAGTTCGCAAAAATTCTTGTATCGCTTTCTATTTTTTTTTTTTGGTTCCATGCCGTCCGACAATGGTTGAAAAAAAAAAAAATGCAAGTGAAAAAGCTAACCAACAGTACCTTGTCTACATATCACATCATACAACTTACTTGCTACAATGTCATCATCAGGATACTCATTGCCCGATAGCTTTTATGAGTCCTTGTCGTCTAAATATGACTCCGCTGTCAAAGACGAGCACATTCTTTTCAATGGAGAATCAGCAGTGAATCAAATCGAAAAGGCTACCATTGGCAATACCACCATCGATGTGCAAATAACCTTATTGAAATCGTTGATGCATCGTCCAGAAACTGGAAACAAGGAGGAGAACCCTTTCGCCAAACCGGAACCGGAATTGACAGTTGTTGACAGCTACGGAGCAGATGAAGAATTCAAGATTGTATTCAACAAGTTCCCTGTTGTGCCAAAACATTTTATGTTAATCACCAAAGAGTTCAAGTCTCAAAACACCCCATTATCCCCAAGCGAATTGTTTGCTTCATACAAAGTCTTGGACGCTTTAGAGAAACAGAAACCTAACCATGACGAACAGTGGTTTGCATTTTACAATTGTGGACCAGAAAGTGGTGCTTCTCAGCCTCATAAGCATATACAATTTATGGTGTTGCCCTCTAGAGCCGATTTCAAACCGTACCCAGAAACCTTTGAGAAAGCCTTAGATCCAAGGGGAATGCAAGAACCGGCACAAAACAAGGATTTGCCATTTGCACATTTTGCCGTGCAAATCCCAGACACTGTGGAAAATGAAGGTGAATTGGCCGAATTGTTTGTAACCATGTTACAGAGAACCTTAACAGAGTTGAGGGAGAACGACCAAGAGCATATTTCTTACAACTTTATCATGACCAAGAAATATATGATGATGGTACCACGATCTAAAGGTAAGTACAACGGAACATTTGGTATTAATTCATGCGGTTTCCAAGGCTTGCTATTATGTAAGAACGAAGAACTATTCGAAATGGTCAAATCCGTGGGTCCTTTACAAATATTAGGGGAAGTGGGCTTGCCAAATACCGCTGGTAAAAAGTCAACCGAATACGACTACTAGATTACGTGAGATTTATATATATTTTTTTTGATTTAGTATTATAGACTCTACTAATACAAATGGTACATCCATGATACTTCCTATTTGGGAAGTCCAAATTTTCCATCCAATGAAAGCAAACAAAAAACTAATTTTTCGTTTTCTTTTTCTACTCTCATTTTCACGATATTTTTTTTTTTTTTTATTTGTTCAAATAAAGCTGGATACTAAAACTTTGCACTTCCAGTCAATAATCAACAACAAGTACTACTCAACCATGCAATCCTACACTTCTATTGTCAAGGCTGCCAACTTCATCTTGTCCAGACCAACCTTGTCCAAAGTTGTCACCCCAATCGCGCAAAAGTTTGTCGCCTATGCCGGCTACAGAGAAATGGGTTTGAAATTCAACGATCTACTCCTTGAAGAAACCCCAATCATGCAAACTGCCATCAAGAGATTACCATCTGATTTGAGTTACTCAAGAAACTACAGAATCCTTACTGCTCATCAATTAGCTTTGTCTCACCAATTGTTGCCTGCCGAAAAAGCTGTCAAACCAGAAGAAGATGACCACTACTTGATTCCTTACATTTTGGAAGCCGAAAAGGAAGCCTTCGAAAAAGCCGAATTGGATAACATTGAAGTTAAGGCTTGATGATGTGAAGAAAGAACTATACTTATTCCTATAAATATCAATGTGTTACTTAATTATCTTTTTTTTTTTGTATTTCTTTTTGGTGGGGAACATGAATATATACATTTGAATCGTCACGATAGAACTCAATATTTCAAAGTCTTTTGGAGGGGAAGGGAAGAGTGAATGTGGATAGAGTGAACCCAGCTCTCCATGTGTGCTTACCCTCCTGTCAGTAGAACTAAACCTCGTAGTGAGTATTATGGTAATGGATAATTAACCGCATATACAACGGAGCATTTCTCTATTATTACGTCTGTCTATTATTAATATTTATGTATTTACTACTAGTTCTGTCTATGTTTGTTGTAGAATGTTCTCAATTGTTCGAGCACCAAGAAGGTTACTATAGTGTGAGGTCCCAACCTTATGAATGACGGTAACCAACCTCTGAACATGAAACCAACACCTTCATTTTTCAAAGCATTCTTCAATACAGTCAATCCACTTTCGCCAGAGGCTCCACCAGACATGAGTCTGGTCTTCACGACATCGGCTGGCGAACACACGGTTG
Organism: Candida tetrigidarum; assembly: GCA_030557055.1. Classification (NCBI taxonomy): domain Eukaryota; kingdom Fungi; phylum Ascomycota; class Pichiomycetes; order Serinales; family Debaryomycetaceae; genus Candida; species Candida tetrigidarum. Next base: position 19,203 of record JAKTVF010000080.1, read on the forward strand.
TTGCCACACCTCCAGCAATAAAGGCAGCTGCAAAATGTGTACTTTGAGTAGAAGGATCCCAATGCAATTTGTCAATCAACATGCTTTTAGCAACATCGTAACTGACCACTTGCGAACTGGTCATCAACACCCCACGGACCAAGTTTGCACCCAACCCACTGAACAAAGCGCTTGGTCCTTCGTTCCTGATGATTTTGTATATCCCATCAAATGCATTTCTATAGTTTTTTCTTTTGTCCACAGGTAATGTGGAATCGTTCTGCATTCGGATGTTCACAACGTCAGAAGGATTACCTACCAAACCACCTAACGCTCCAGAAACCATGGAAATTGGTAGCAAGACTATGGATGGGGGTTTGGGGTTGTTGGTTTTTTCAATGTATGTTTCTTTCAAGAACTCATAAACTCCGAATCTCGTGGTTGAATACGTTGCCTGTCTCAAAAGGGACGCGGTTAACCCTGAATAGATCTTGAAGAAGCCCTCTTTTGTTATTATCTGGTAGATCATCGAAAACAACGATTGACCTGGCTTCGATGCTGTTTGTAGTCTCACCTTGGCCAAATCGAGAGGGTGTGTCACCAAACATGCAGCCATACTTGCGGCTCCTCCAAACCAAAATCTAGTTGTTAAAGTATTGTTAGTATTAATGCACGGTAACGCAGGTCTTCTGGTGAGAAGATGCCATAGTAAGGCTATTCAGATTTCTAGATACATACGGATATTGGATTTTATTCGACATCTGTAGGTTATATTAAAGATAGGATAAGTTGTCAATTGTCCAATTGATATTTCAATGGTATATGCAATATTGATAATTTTTAAAAAAAAACCCAAACAAGACAAAACAAATCAGATTTCTAATTCCTGAGATTGTATTGGACTTTTATTTCTTTTTCGTTTCCGATGAACCAAAATTTTTTTTTTTTTTTCTTTCACAATTTTCCGTTTTTGTGGTTTTGTAGGATTTGTTTTTTCGCCTGAACAAGAATTTGTGTGTGTACACTGATTTTCCCGCGGCAGGGGAAAGGAAAGAGGGGAGGAGAGGAGAGGCGTTGGGTTCAGTTAGGCTTGGGTTTGGTTGGGTAGTGGGATAAGCAATTGGTCCCGGTTCTCTCCGTTATCTCATCTTTCGAGGGTAAATCTGTCACAAGTCCGAACGAAACCGGGAGGGAATGTGGAATTGTATGAGAAGCATTGAGGGGTATTCTAGCGCTCCGTACATACGGCAACGTAGTTCGACCAGTCGAATAGTCGTCTGTGTTGTGATGGTATGTATTTTCTTGACACTGTCATTATTGATAGAAATTTTTTGGGTGCCAAAAAAAAAAAAAAAAAAAATATCTCACATTTTACTCTTTACTCTAGATTTAGTGCAATTTTACAAGAAAAATATTCGTTCAGATATTATGAGTTATTTTAGTTCTACTATACATAAATGTCTATTTCGCCATTATAAATGGGATGGACCATTGTACAAAAATGCTGTCAATGGGTCCACTGGTTTTGGTTTGCCTCCCAAGCTATGGCTGTTTCTAAACTGTTCATGGTTGACAACTAAACTACCCGTTGGATAGACGTCAGGAACTGGGATTTCCAATCTCTGGGATATTTCGCGTAATAATACCTCCTTATCATCGTCAATCTTAATTTCCTTGTACAATTTATCGATTATTGGGTCCAAGCTCCTATCTTCTTGGAACGACTTTACCAACTCTTGGATAAACTCGTGGTCAACCTTGACTCCGTGATGGTACAAATAGTTGACTATAGCAGCCTGTAATCTTTTGGATTCGGTAAACTCGATCGGGTTTTTAGAATTGAGGAACGTGATCAATTTACCTGTCTTGTCGTTCTGGGAAATGTACTGGTTGAAAAACTCGATGAACTCTGTTTTGGTGATGTTTTCCAACACTTCGACTTGCCTGTTTCTGCCATCAAAGTCATAGTATCCGTCTATTATGTTTGACCAAAGACGACCGGTCTCTTCACTCAAATGTTTCAATTTGGCCAATTTTATATTCTTCAACGCGTGTTTGAATTTGATAAAATCTTCCGTTGTCAAGTCGTGGTTAACAAAGTGACCAAAACTATGCAAAAACTCTTCAATTCGGTATTGCAAATAGTCACAGGTTCTCTCCGACTGAACCAAAATCCTGAAACCCACAGAAGTTCTACCCAAATGGATTCCCGAAAACACAACGTACCCCAATTGCTCCTTTGTTCGTAATTGGTCGAAACAAGGTTCCCTGATGACCGTACACAATAAATCAGTCAACACACGCAATTTCAAGTCATCCGCATTCGGTGTTATTTGAATATAGTATTCGATACAGGAATTGATATTCTGGTCATCCTTGAGTGGAACTTCGTAACGGGTGACCTCCTTTTGATCCAAGACATAGCCCTCCAAATGAAATTGTTCCTCGTTATACTCTTGCATCCAAGGTTTAACGTGCTGCATCGAACTAGTAATGGTATCCTGAATGGATCTGGCGTCGGATATATCAAAATTTCCATGAATCAATACTTCAGCAAATACACCCTGTTTCCAAATGGTTTCACTAAAATGGTGTTGGAGCTGTTCAAAAGTCACTCCTTCCAAAGCTCTGATTTTATCCTCTTGCAGGTAGAGCTTGTCGTTCATCAAGTGTATGATATGCATCCCGATTTGTTGGTACGGATCCTTGAACAAAACGGTCTTCCAATTGTTGAGCAATTTGTACTTGATGGTTTCAAAGCTTGACTCGGACGGTTTGAAAGAAAACAATTCCGACAACACATGTTTCAACAAGGTATCGAGCTTGTCGTTGTAACCAGAGACCTTGATCACGAACCCATCACGCCACGTTTGCAAACTGGCTCTCATACCCACCAATTGAGCCGAGTAGTTGACATCATTAATTTCCTCGTTGAATAATTCAATGCTCAAACTTGTCAATACAGAACTCAAGACATCGCTATTGGAGCTTGGCAAATGCACGGCAATGTTGATGCTTCCCTTTGGAACTTTGAAAGTATGGTCCTGTTTGAACCACACATTCATTTTGTTGGTGGTGCTAATCACATACGGAGCAAATACAGGGTTACTGCCCAGTGCCAATATTTTGAAGTCCGAAGGAATAAATGCGTTTGGATCAGGGTAATGGAAGTTAGACGATGAACTGACTGGTGTGAGCAAGTCTGATGGAATCTCTTCAATGGAGTATTTTGTCTTGTACCATTTTTCAACCTTGTTCAATTCTGGCAATGACTGTGACACCAAAGTGACTCTAAGGTTTTCGGGGTTAAGGTATTGACCATACTTTTTAATGAGTTCTGGGTCAAATTTTCTCATTATCGAGTCACTCAATATGTACTGTGGAGGGATCAACCCATTAAACTTGTACAATTTACTACTTAACCCAGACACAGTCGACGAAGCCTCGGCTTTTTGTTTGAACTTGAAATTGATTTGAGACATCCCCTCGATTTCTTTCCAGATCCACTGTTGAGGTTGGTCCTCGGTAATGATCTTCACGTTCTCCAAAGTGCGGTGGATTATTTCCTGCCAACGTTCCAAACCTTGAGGCGTTAATTGGATTTCGATGTAAAATAATGAACAACCTTGGCAAATTTTCATTCCTCCAGCTGACAAATCGGTACACCAACCCTGTTGTTTCAAGTCATACGCCAACGACCCCTTTGATTCGTGGCCCAATAAATGGGAAAAGTAACCTTGCGGTTTACTGTCCCAATACGCTTCCATGTCATCGGGAACCATGAAACTCAACTCTAACTTATGGTCATCATTAATTGGAGCAGCCCTAATCAATTGCCCTAACTGCTCGGGTTTGTATATCAATTCGCCATTGTAGTTTGCTCTTGGGAAATCTTTGTTTGGAATAGCGGAGAATTTTTCGGTCGCCCATTCCAAAAGAGTGTCCAAATCTTCTTTACCCAATATAACCAAGCTCATCAAGTTGGCCGAATAATGTTCGGTGTAGAACTTGATCAAAACATCTCTAACATCCAATCCTCTGCTGAGAGGATCTTCGTGTAAAGTTTCAAAGTTACCGGTGGAGAATCCGTTGTAGGGGTGCAGTGGATTACTGGTGGCTTTGTCCAACTGAAACAATCTCCAGATATCGTTCTGCAAATTCTTCTTGTTCTCCGAGTCAACGGCATTGATTTCACGGTCTTGACAAGTTTTGCTGAATAACGGACCGATGAAAAACTGGGCAAATCTGTCCAATGCTCCTTCCAAGTAATCTGACCCCACCTGGAAGTAGTAATTTGTGTGCTCCGCAGCAGTATATGCATTTGAGTGGCCAGAATGTTTGGATAAATAGTTGGAATACTCGTTTTCCTTGGGGTATTTCTTGGTACCCATGAATAATAAATGTTCACAGAAATGTGCCAACCCAGAAACACCATATTGCTTATCAGCGAATGACCCAACACCCACATCCAACGAGGCTGCAGACTTGTCTGCTGTTGGGTCACTTATTAACAAGACACTCAAGTTGTTGGATTTTAATTTGACGAGCCTGTACAGACGATCGTCAAGCAAGGGCTTGTCAATTTCAGGATTATCTGCCAATACTGTAGACTGGTTGGTCATGGTAGGTATGGTGCGGTGTTGACGAGTTTGTCTAATTATTGGAACAAAATTATAGGCTGTCCTTGAAGAAATTCTCCAATAATTTGCAAAATAAAACAACAAAACAATCTTAAATAGAATTTTTGGAGAGTTCCAGTGTTGTGAAAGAGAATTCCAGTTCGTTTTATTTGTATTCTTTTTTTTTTGTTCTTTCTTGTTTTGCCGCTTTAGAGTTTTTCACTTTACTGTGGCGACGATCAAGCGAAAAACTAAGAAAAAAACCAAAAAAAAGAAAAAAAGGATGGACCTAAAAAAGGGTACCACCCCACTTTTGTCAACATGTTTTTGCTCAACGTTACAGCATACACACACCACTATGTGCACAAATAGTTGTGTCCACGAAAAAAAAATGTACTGTAGTGGTTGTTTTTTCTTTTGTTTAGATTCTTGCGTGTGACAATTTCCTTTGTTGTTGTTTGCAAAATTTCAGCCATTACCTTACAAGTAAGACACCCTGTTGGTTGCGTATGTGTAATGGAATACAATGCAGCCATCAATAGACGAGAATTTCAAAGTAAACACAGATCGTCTTTGTATTATTGGTATTGACCTATTGAATAGTACACGTGCACAATATAGTCTATATAATTAGTTACTCTACCATGCCTTTAAACCCTGACTTAGAAGGTGAGGGTGGGTATGTTAAGGGGTTGTCTAATCAAGCAGATGGGTGTGCTATTCTGAGTATATTGAACTTCTACGGTGTATGACCAAATGTATTAGTATGGAATAATTACAAGCCACAAATTTGTCAACTTATCAATGTTTTGTCTCAATGTGAGGCTCTTTTATGGGGTCCGCGCAACCCAGGAGGAAAAGCCTTAACAAGGTGAGGTGTGAATTAAATTCTTTCCGTAGACTGAGCTTACTGTCAATCTGAGGTTACTTTCGCCAATTCTTTCCTGTAATTGAACACTCGCTTCTTAAACTGCGATAAGAAAGGGTCATTCAAAAACTTCTCCTTTAGCGATTGTGTATGATGGTGCGAGGATTCCATAACTTGCTGTAGCGCACATATTTTTATAATCTCGGCTACACCGTCTCCTGTACCGACTTTGAGTCTCGCATTAAAGGTGCATTTTGCGCATCGCTTGTAAGTTTTCAATAATTCCGGTTCATCTAGTTTCAAGCCATGGCACCTCGAACATTCTTGTGCACCGGTTCCGGACGCTTCGTCAGTTGGTTCAACTTTGAGCCGGAGAGGTCTCAGCCTGTCTCTCATTGGTAGGGATTCTAGTGCGCGTGTCCCATTTTTTTCCTCAGAACCATCAGGATAAACCAACGCTATATCAGATCTGTTTACGGTTAGCAGCGGTGGATGATAGAAATTGAGGTCATCTGACGTAAGCATTCTCTGGGAATCGGTCTGTTGGCTTTCCTCTCCACTTTCCTCACTATCTTCTTCTGATGTTTCCGTCAGCTGCCGTTCATACTTTGCAATTTCCACATCGAAATTGATCCTCCTTTTCTTAAACTGCCTTAGGAAAGGATCCTGTTTATAGATCTGCAGAACAATGTCGTAATCTCGCGGTAGCAATTCATGGAACTGTTTCAAGGCATATAGCTTGATGCTCTCTGCGAGGGGCACGGAGACGTTTGTTCTTACACGTCGCTTCATTATACAGCGCGGGCATTGTCTATATTGCAAGCACTCCACCGGTTCATCCAGGAGTCTATACTTTTTACAGTAGCTGCACTGAGTCGAGGTCTTGTAAACTCTGTGCTGGCGAATGGGCACTTTCTTTGACTCCGTGTTCATTGTTTTCTTTTTCTTCTTATTTTTGTTTTTCTCCTTCTCTTCGTGTCTCTGTTTGTCTTCCTGAGTCTGTTTCTTGGTGCCGTTGGAAGGGACGCCATTTCTGTATTCTTGCGAAATCCTATCAATTTCACCAAGGTAATTTGCCATTGACAATTGGCCACTGAACCGCGAAAGTTCCTTATCCCTCAACAATATGCTTTTGATAAACTTGAGATCTGTATGCGACGAGTCGACCTGCTTTAGACAATATAGCTTTGTAACTAAGTTGAACTTTGTGGACAATATTTTGTTTTGTTTCTTTCTGGTATGTTTATGAAGATTCCAGTATCGTGTAATCCGACAGGCTGGACATAAGGTTCGTATTCTATCCTCAACTGGTTCGTCCTCCAACCTTCTTTGTAGACAGCCAATGCATTCCTTGAACATTGTAAGTAAGGGTCTTGGACGCTTATTAAACCTCTTGGGTCCTAAAAGGAAGAAAAAATAAATATAAAAATAAATGTTGTTTATGTTCCACTCGATATCTACCCTCTTTCCTGGTTCAAAACAAGACAATTTTTTTTTTTTGTTTAAGGAAAAGAAAAATCAAAATAAAACTAAAGAGAAAAATAAAAAATAAATCTACCTCAATAAAAAAAAAAAAAATCCAAATATAGGATAAAGACACAAAGAATATTTCGAAAAAGAGGAACGCGATCGACGGAACGGCATTTAATTAGTTGCTTTATTTTATTTGACTTTTTTGCTTTGTTCTATTTTCTTTTTTAGTCTTTTTTCCTTTTTTTTTTTGGTTCGTTTCTTTGCTTTCGGGGATTGTTACTCTGGGATTTATTAATCATTACAAAGACTATTTATATTGGTATTGAACTTGTTGATTTTCTTCTCAATATAGTTCAATTTGGAACTTATACTGATGAGAATTGGGTCGTCTGTAGAAACTTCAAATTTCTTAGTAACCATGACCACCATTCCGTTATAGGTTATAGCCCTGCTGATATAATCCATTGCTTTCGGCTTGTCACGCAACAGCAAATGGCTCACTATATTGGATAGGAAACCCGTATTAGTGGTTGTTTTCTCCTGCACCTTTTTCTCTATTTCGGAGATAGTTAGTGGATGTTCGCGCGAGACGTGTGGTTCATGTGCTTGCTGGTTCGTGGACGACACTCCAGGTGAGCTTCTCAGTGATGGCGTTCTAATAGTGTGAACCGACGGAGTGTTTGACGGCAACTTCATGTCATCTCTCAACTTGTCCACAAATGATTTCCCCGTACTATCGATTTCGGACCATGGCTTTTCGGTAATCCTATGGAGACTCTTGATATCGAGACTTATTTGGTTGTCGCACGTGTAGAAATCGACCGATATATGGTCAGACAACTCTGGCTCAAAGTCTTTACCATTGGTTGCTTTGAGAGGGAACACTAGGTTTGGGTCTGTTGGTATTTGCAAGTTGATTTTCGCGTCGTGGATGTGATGCAACAACACTTCAAAACTCTGAATCAAATTATTGTGAGTATGACCACTTTTTTCAAACTCTTTATCCATCGACAGCATTTCCTGTAGTAAATTTATGGAATCGTTGATTGAATTCAAACAGTTGACAATCTGCTCCAAGATGATGGGTGTCTTCAATTGTATTTTGTGTACGTATTTGTTAAAGTACTGGTTCTTGATGGTTAAATTCACGTCGGTTATGTAAGGACCATCTCTGACGACAATCCCGTTGAGAGAATCGGCCATGTTATGCAAAGAGATTGGCAACTTCAACAGCGGCCCTTTTTCAATACACTCTTTGGGGTTGGGAGCCTGCGGAGAATTATAAAGCAACAAGTTCTTGCACATCTGTAGCGTTTCTATAATCTGTGATAAATCGGGCAATATAATCGCCGTTATATACCAATGCAACTCGTTATCATCATGCTTAATTTGTAGTGAGCGAATAGTATCTGTCAATGTTGTATTGGTTGTCATTTATTGTATAGTATGATGGCTGTTTATAGTATCTATTATTATAGGGTGGTCAATTTTATTCCCTCTATAAACAGAATGACTCCACAAGGCAGGAAAGAGAACGAGAAAAGAAAAAAGAGAAGTAGAATTGAAAATGTACACAAAACTAACTGGTCGTGTATATGTGTACATCACGTGATGGTGTGTTAATTTGCTTGTCATTTTTTTTTTTGTCTTCAACTATTGTTTAGAAAGGAGAAGAAACAAAAAGAAAAAATTTTTTCTTATTTGCTTTGCTTTGCTTTGCTTTGGTTTTCTCTCTTTCTTTTTTTTTTTTTTTTTTTTAAAGTATTTTTTCCTTCATATTAACCATCCTTCATTATCAACACAATTTTCAAAAGTATTTTTTGAGAGGGTATTACTATTTGCAGGATTATTGTTTACAAAAATTTCAAGAGACAAAAATACGTGAAATATGTCTTCATCATCTACCAACGACCGTGATTTGGCTATCCCAACGTCAACTACCAGCATTAAGCTCGAAAAACAACTAAAACAAGAACCTCATGATGTTTATGACCCTCAAGTTGCCAACTATCTTTCTAGTGCAACTACTAATGAGTCCAATAACCAATATGGAACTGCTGCGCTTCAACAACATAGTAATGTAAACTACTCTGCCAGTGCTGCAGCCGCTGCAGCTGAATTACAGCATAGAGCAGAGTTACAAAGAAGACAACAACAGTTGCAACAACAGGAATTACAACATCAACAAGAGCAGTTGCAACAGTACCGACAAGTTCATGTGCAATCCCAAGTGCAACAAAGAGAACAGCAACAGCAGCAACAACAACAGCAACAACAGCAGCAGCAACAACAACAACAGCAACAATTCCAACAACAACAACAATATCAACAATTTCAACGCCAACTGATAAATCGTCATATCTCACAGCAGCAACAACAAGTTCATCAACAACAACAACAGCAGCAACAACAGGTTCAACAACAACAGCAACAGCAATTGAGAGATGTCTCAGCTGAAGAATTCAACCCTGGTGAACATCTTCATTCAAGGTACATTGAAAATGAAATTATTAAAACGTTCAATAGTAAAAGTGACTTGGTTACATTTGTGAGGAAGGAGTTGGCAGCAGTGGAAAACAGTAAAATTGTCATTAACTCATCGAAACCCAAGGCAATATATTTCCAATGTGAAAGATCCGGCTCGTTTAGGACCACTGTCAAGGACCCAGAAAAGAGACAACGAGTGGCATACACCAAGAGAAATAAGTGCGGGTACCGGTTGGTTGCTAATTTATACTCCAATGAAAAGGATAACAAGAAAAAAACTAAACCAGAAGAAATGGACGTGAATGACGAGTCGTCTGGATCGCAGGTTATGTGGGTTTTAAGAATGATTAATCCTCAACATAACCATCCACCTGATCCAGCAAACAAGAAAAGAAGACAAAAAATTTCAAGAACTTTAGTGGAGACCCCCAAGAATAAAATTTCTCGAACACAGGAGGAACACTCCCAGTTGCAAATGCACTCAGGTGCAAGTTATAACGAATTGGCACATGGCCAACAGGCTGTATATCACCAGACTCAACATCGCGGAGTGGCGGACGAAGAGGATGAAGAAGACGGTCCACCACTTGATCAACCAGACGCGGCTGTTATAGCGGCAATCGAAGCCAGTACCGCCGTGGCTGGCCATGAGCAACCTAGTGTTGCGGCAGCGGCTGTAGCTGCTGCTGCTGCTTTGCAAGGCACCAACACTACTGCTGATTCTATAGATCCAAATGTTGATCCCAATGTACAAGCACATGACCATGCTCACGGATTAAGGGGTAGATTTATATAGTACTTTGTATCATTATCATTTATCATTGTTATAGTTATAGGTAGTTTTTTTTTAGGTAGCTAGTTGTTTATTGGTTTGTATCTAAAAATTCTATACGCTGTATTATTATTATTATTATTATTATTATTATTATTATTACTATTATGATTTACTAGTTAACATGATGCTTGACTCGCTCTATTTTTGAATAGTCGTATAGTGCTTTTCGTAACGGTGTGAGCATTTTGAATTCCTTCTTGTATGTGTTGTATTGCTCCATGTTCAATGGTTTATCTAAACCTTGCTCGTCAAATAATACAGTTCTTTGGAAGTCATGGAAGTTAGTCAATTGTTTGGTTAAATAGTATTCCTGTAGGATTTGCTGGTTTGAGTTGAGTAATTCCATAACCTTGTCATACGATTCGAATTGCTTCAAGATATACTCATTTGTCAACTCTCGTTCGTGTTCTGGCTTATCAATAATGGGTGTCAAATTTGATTTCCGAATCCATAAGTTCAATTTTTTAATGAAAAACCACCCATCGTATTCATAGGCAGATAGACCAGTAGAGTACTCAAACTTTAATCTATTGGTAATTTCATGTGGCACTAAGACAGGGATACCAGCCAACATAGAAAACTTCAATGGTCCGATTTGTTCAAGATTGTAGAAGTGTTTTCTTCTGTCGTTGAAGATCAACTTGTTTTCACCCAAGTCAACGAGCTCTTTCTTGTCGTTGTACTCTTTTGGGGGTTTGGCATCGGACGTACTTAATGCTGTGATGTCAATATAAATACCAGAATCCACATCGATAAACCTGGCATCAATGTGATTTTGTTGGTCGGAGACACCACGGTTATGCATATAGCTGTTGACCTCAATCAAATATTTCCCATACCCTTGGCTTGGGTTTTCAACCACCAAAGTTTGGTTGTAGTTTTTAGCTAAATTGATCAACTCGTCGATGGGCATCTGGATATCGATGTCATTGTCAAATGGGAACAATAGACCATTCCAGTACCAACTCAAAAAGGGGCCGTGCATTATCCACGTGATGATACCTTTTTCAATGGAAAACCTTTGCCAGTTTCTTAATAATCGATCTAGGATGATATTTGTTTGGTGTGTCATCTCTTTCTGGTTCCAATTAGGTTTCTCGTAATTCAAAGCACCATTGAAATATCTCCAATCATAATGCCAGCCCCATTCACGGTCCTTATTACGAGGGTCACCTGGGTTGATGGTGGCCATCTTGAAGTATCTAATTTCATTCGTATTGTCGTATTTGGAACATTCCTCAAGACTGTCGAGGTACATTTTCTCGTGAGAGTTCAACTTGTCCTTCTGTTTGAGTTCATGTATTTGAGATTTAATGGTGCCGGGGTATTTGAATTTATCTTCACTTAATGGTATGATTGATTTTTGTCTCATGGCCAACGTGTTATTGTAACCTACTTCCTTGGCTGATAAAAATTTTGGTATAACCTCGCTATTCAATTCTTTCCAAATTCGTACATGGTCCAATTCGATGGAATCTGGCAATGGTCTCCCCGCTGGTTTGTTTTTCAACCTTCCACTGATCACTGAATACCCTTCGGATTCAACAAACCTATCAACCATTTTACTACTGGCTAACCTCCTGTTAGATTCGACGTTAAACTCGTATGTACCACCAGTTGCTTCATCGTCACTCAAGATGATAACTTTCAACGGATTCAATAAGTTGGTCATAGCATAACTCTTAGCTTGCAATACTCTGTAATCATTGGAGCAATAGTGGTCGTACTGCTCATGTTCGTGTATAAGGAAACCTGGGAATTGTGATTTGTATCTGAAACCTGCCTTAAACAATTCATTCCATCGTTCATTCAGGATATCGTTGTTATCCTTACAAAAATAGGAGACGTCAGGATTTTTGTGTGAATCCTTTGAAATGTCTTGACAATTCAATCTCTGGTTCATAGGTTTGGAGAGCTGGTTATTCAAGGCAGTCAAATCCATCCAATCCACCCAATTGAACGGTAAACTAATGGGAGGGGCTTCATTCGAATTGATTTTACTTCCAACAAATATGTTCTTGTTCTTTTTATTCGATTCCCTCAACTCTTTGTAGCGAAGTTTCAATTCACTTAAATAAACTGACAAGGTAAATCTCGGATCAAAGAATAGTTCGTTTTTATTGATCCAACTAGTAGAGTCCTCATATTTGGCAAGAAATTTTTTAATATCGACGTTCAGCTTTGGTTCAGTTAACTTTGTATTAACCATGAAGTATTTGTGGTGGTTAGACTTGATATGGTTAAACTTGTCATTTAATTGTTCGTTGAATTGCACCTCTTCCGTAGTTTTTTGAAATTTGGAGTAGTCAGGAACAAAGATCTCATTGTTAATCTCCTCTGGAGTTTTCTGGGTCGGTTTTTGTACCTGTTCTTGTTCTTGTTCTTTTCCTTTTACATGATCTTTTTCACGATTCTTATAGTAAAGCTGTTCCTGTGCATCAGACAAGATTCTGCTGACGGAAGAGTTAATGGAACTGCTAGTGGATTTGTTCCATATAGTAAAGTAAACTAAATTGAAAACAGTAATGACAATTATAACGAATCTAAATAACCGTAACGACCGTTTGGATGACGGTATACAACTAGGAAGCGACATGAGGGTATAATGAACAATACCTAGACGGTCCAAATGAAAATGGTTTGTAGAATTATTGTTGATAAACAACAAAAGAAAGTAAAAATTTTACAAATTAAAACTAAAAATAAACAAAACCAAAATTTATATGAGAGATGCTAATGTACACACAGTTATATGATCACAAGAAATCATCTATTAGCCAATCTTTTATTATTATTACTATCGCCTTATTTTTTTTTTTTGTTTTTTTTTTTTTTTTTTTTTTTTTTTCTTTTTTTTTTTTTTTTTTTTTTTATTTTTTTTTTTCTGCTTATTTTTTTTTTTTTTTTTTTTTTTTTTTGGTTTTTTTTTTTTTTTTTTTATTTTTTTTTTTTTTTTTTCGTCATTATCGGTTATCGGATTTTAATTAAATTTTAATTCCTTTTATCCCTCCTGAGACAGAGAGAACAAAAATTAACAAAGTTATAGAAGCAACATGTTGCAAGAGTCGTGTTTGAATGCTCAAAAAAAGAAAAAAATTCCCACGTTTTACACACGACTCCCTGATTCGACATTCTATTTGACAAATAAAATAGTAATTGTACATAATCTAAAAGACACAACATAAAAATAGTAGTTAAAAAAAAAAGCAATAACAACACCAGCTAAGACTTTTTTAACAAAAGTTCATTTCGTTTAAATTTACCCTACATGAACCCCCCCCTTTTTTTTTATTAATGAAGTAAAACGTACATAAAATGGAGAGAATTTGGGGGAATCGGTTTGAGGGGAAAGCAATCTACACGTGTCGACGTTGTCTCAGTAGTTACATTAACACCAGTCACTCCTAATGGAAATACGTTTTCTTTTTTTTGGCGGGTATCGAGGAAGTTTCGGATGTTTCCGAATTTTCAATAATATCCATGAACTTTAAACCGATCTAGACAAATTAAAAATACCATCCACAAATTGGTCTTTTATTGCTAATAAGCGAGATCTTCCGAAAGTACCCGTCGGATTTCTCCACTCTTTCTCTCTCCACTCTATAATTACTTGATTGATAAGTTGATGAGGGTTGTCCTTTTAATCAAGTTATAAAATTTGGACACTATCACGTGACTCCATTAATATCTCAGCCAATCATTACGATGTATATTATGTGTTATAATGTAATGATTTGGATTTAAACTAAGATGCGATGATACTTGAAGAATTTGCGGGTGGGTTAAGGATTTTTCGTTTTCTTATAAGAGATTGGAAGCAATTTTTGATTAGTTAGAGACGGAGTTAATTGTACATTCCAATAAAGCTCCAACTCCTAGGGCAATATTAAACGAGAATAAACCATTAAATTTTTTTTGTATTTCTAAATAATAATCGAAAGGTATACACGATAACAGAAACAAATCTAAATAAACCGAAAAAAAAAAAAAAATATAAAGCGAAATAGTTATAATATAACAACCGAAAATTAAAAATGAATAAGTCAAGAATGAATAAAAAATAATAATACTAAAAACAATCAAAAATTGATTGACAAGTAAAAGTGTGGTCAATAATTATTAAGAAATTATAATTAAATGAGAATAATTGGAATCAATGCAACTAACAAAGTTTTGAAAATTGTGGATTTAATAGAAGCACCAGAGTTTGGATTTGCTGCGATGATTGGTGATGAAGAAGATGATGGGTGTGTAGCAACTGTAGTTTGAGTAGTTTGAACATGTGCTTGTGGAGAGGTTGGACTACTTCCATTGCCAGAACCAGAAGGTCCAGAGCCAGAAGGTCCAGAGCCAGAGCCAGAGCCAGAGCCAGAGCCAGAGCCAGAACCGTTGTTAGAACCAGAACCGGAACCAGAACCAGAACCAGAACCGTTGTTAGAACCAGAACCGGAACCAGAACCGGAACCAGAACCTGAGCCATTGTTGGAACCATTGTTAGAGCCAGAACCTGAACCATTATTGGAACCAGGACCGGATCCAGCAGCATTTGAACCAGAGCTAGGCAAAGGTACATTGGAACCAGTGCCAGTAGTTCCTGGATTGGCACCTGTGTGGGTACCAGTTACACCAGTGTAAACGGTAACAGTGGTATGAGCAACTGTTGGGTTTGTAGCAGTGTTAGTACCAGTAGCTCCTGGGTTTCCACCAGTATTGGTGTTTGTGCCAGCTCCACCAGGGTTAGTGTTTGTACCAGCTCCACCAGGGTTAGTATTGGTTCCAGTTGGAGCAGGAGGGACATCAGTAAAAACAGTAGTGGTGATGGTATGAATACTGTGTTCGGTATGAGTACTTCCACCAGGGGTTTTAGTTTCACTAACACTTGGGTTTGAGTTAGTGATAGAGTGAGATTGGGATTGGGATTGTGATTGTGATTGGGATTGGGAATTAGAGTTGGATTCAGTAGCACTAGATGAAGGAGTATTTGATAAATGAGTACTTGATGATGGCGCACTAGATCCAGGAGCACTTGATTCAGAAGCAGAAGAAGATGATGGTTCATGAGCACTTGATGAAGGAGCACTTGATGATGGAGGAGCACTTGATGATGGAGGAGCACTTGATGATGGAGGAGCACTTGATGATGGAGGAGCACTTGATGATGGAGGAGCACTTGATTCTGGAGTGCTGGATGTCGGGGTACTAGACTCAGGGGTACTTGTTTCAGATGGTACAGTGTGAGAACTGGATTCAGTTGGCAGGGTTTCAGAACTGGATTCAGTGGATGAAGCTTCACTGGAAGTTACTGAACTTGATTCAGGTTCAGAGGTGGATGATTCAGGTGCAGAAGTTGAAGATTCAGTACTGGATGGTTCAGAACTGGAGGAGGAGGATGAATCACTAGGAGATGGTGGAACATATTTACAGCTGGTACAAACTGAAGGAACTGATTGTTCTGGAACGTCACCGTTATATACCACTGAACCAAAGTTGGTAGTAGGAAGACCAGCACCTGAATCAGAAACAACTTGAAACAATGAAGAGTCATATCCAGTACCGATTTTGAAATTAGCGGAAAACATAGTAGAACCAACAGCATTCAAAGATAAAATACCATTGGAGGAATCATATGAGTATGCGGAGGTGTTGAAAACATTGTTAGTGAGAAGTGGGATGGTAAGACCAATTTTGTTACCACCTCCAAAACCATAGACAGTATAAGTGTTTGGTTGCATCAATGCCAGGACAACAAGGGAGGATTTGTCATCAGCCAAGTAGAAATTCTGGTCGGTTGAAATACGTGCCAGTGGGTTGGAAACATAAATGGATGAGTCTTGATCAGCAGTAATACAACCAGAACCTTGTATTTGACTCAGTTGCTTGTAGGCTGTACCATACAAACAAATAGCACCGTCATTATTAATGCTTCCTAATGGACCTGATCCCAAACTAGCCAATGCGTTGGATCTATTTTGTTGGGCAAGAACAACTAAACCAGAGTTACTCCAAGTAGAAGAGGAAATGGTAAAAATTGGTGAGTTGTTACCATTGGCACTCAAGTAAAATTCACCAGCATTGTTGAAGCTATCTCCACCCAAGTTGTAGACTGGAGCAGAGGAGCTTTTCAAACCATTGAAACTAACAATACCATTGTTGTTGATTGATCCAGGAGACACCACGTTAACAGTTAAACCAACAGATGGAGTGTCAGCAGTAATGTAAAATCCAGCATTGTCTTGCACGTCTAACTTACCATTCAAAGTAGAGACATCGTTATCAAAGATAGACCAGTAAGCACCGGAATGAATAGTGATGTCTCCAACAGAGAGATTAATAGTACCTCTGTCAACTGTGTTTTCAGTTATGTCAACAGCAATAATTGCATTGATTAAGAACAACAAGGAGAAAAGCGTCAATTTCATAAACATCTTCAACAAATTTAAATTATGACCTTTCTCGAATGAGTGTAATTTGTGGATGTTTATTCCTGAATTAAGTGAAGGAAAATTTCCGAACGAATCATGGCACAACAGACTCTATTTATATTTATTTTTATGATTTGATTGTGGGAAAATACTGAATGAAACAAAGGACGAAGGACAACGGAATAGTCACTTCCAGAGTTGGACATGGCTAATAATAAACCAAAAATATCTCATGGAAAGATTATAAAGTATCATTGGAAAGACAACAATAGCAACAATAATATCATAAGAGAGCTATGGAAATAAAATGTAAATACTGCAAAAATTAAAAGGAAGGAATTACAGAAACAATTCCCCATTGTTGCTACACGTCGATTGTTCGCCGACAGACTGATGTTTTCCATAATGGTCTAAAAAACCTTAACCCCAAAATATACTCTGTTGGGGATTGGTTTTGCCTATTTTGGATTCATGTTCTTATTCTAACGTGATAGCAGTTGCGACTATGGAATATTATTAATGGGACATTGGAATATACTACGAAAGGGAGAGAAATGACAGTATTGTTTTGCAATTGTATGAGAGGTGTAATTTCCTTTCACATTCAATCGTCCCAAAAAAAAAAGTAGACATTACAACTTAATTCTATTTTTAGAGGTCCATTATTGTTGAATAAAGAGTGTCACAAGAAAATAAATGGTGATTTCAACAATTGCAATCCCAAGGTTAATATCCTTCTTTTTTTGTTTTCTGTTTTTTTTTACTTCTTTAGATCCAAAATATTGCAAACAAAAAGACAAAGTACAATACAAAGTACAATACAAAGTACAATACAAAGAACCAACAAATACAAAAAAAAAAAGGCGGACAAGGAAGACTATTATATGAATAATGTAATCAAAGCTGCTAACCATAAGATACCCATGGCTGCTGTTTATGTATTTCCCAAAAATATGAGAGTTTTTATTTTCATTTTATTGTCTGTTTTCCTATTGGGCATTTTGTATTTGCAGCCCGGATTTGATGTGCTTGTTAGATTCTTAATAATGGGAATTCATAAACCCCACAGGCTACAAACCGTTATCTGTTTTTTTATTTGCTGGATTTCTGACATATGTCTCTTTTAAACAATAAAATTTGCATCCATTGTTCGGAATTTGTATTTTTTTTTATTATTATTATTATTTTCTACACGCGTCCCCCCGTCCTCCCTTCAGTTCCCTTTTCTAGCTAAATTTGAATACTAAAAAGCAAAAGAGAGTATACAATAGAAAATACTTAATTATTAGGAGTTATTGTCCAAATATGTGGCTCATTGTTTAGGAATTTATTCAGTAAGAATTTTTTTTTTCTTGATTCTTGGTTTATGGCATCTAGTATGGTAGTTACAAACCCTAATATAGAATAGATGGGACCAATTGTGCTTGTATCTTACCCCAGGAACCACAGTTCGAGAACCCTATAAAGTTGGGTTAGTTCAACACCCTTTATGAAAACACGTCTATTCATCATTCTTTCGTACTTGGGAATACAAAAAAGCGCAATAGAAAATTCTTTTTGAGAAGAAAGAAGGGAAGAAGGGAAGAAGAAAAGAACCATTCTTTTGTGATTCAACCTTATCTCTTCCAATGGCTTTCATTGGTGAGATTATATGGCCGATGGTTTGCTCTTTTTTTTTTGTTTGTATCCACAACAATAGAAAAAGGTCAATAATGAAGGTTTGTAGATTTTTGGTTTACCTTCTATTGTATATCTAGAAGAGCGTGTGAGAGTCTAGATTTTTTTTTTTTTTGCCTTTTACTTGTGTTGGTTTTTTCATTTTTTTTTTTTTTTAGTTTATAAACTTAAACCCTCTTTGTTCGAATAGGGTTGCTCGTCAAAGGATATTATTTACACACGCTCTCCAATATATGTTCTTAGTTTTACGCCCGTTACTCGCGTGACAAGCACAGTGTTCACACTTGCCAGGTTATCATGTATAGAGAAGCCATATCTCCGAACCAGTTTTGAAAATATCTTCCACTTGTAAAGGGTTGCTTAATTAATACATATTAGAATAATAGTAAAAATAATATGCCATTATTTTTGACATGTTAATAGCTTTCACAGACATACAATAGAGTTCAAGTAGAATTTCAAGTTCAACAAAGAACCATTTAGAAGAATAAAGACACCATTGTAATAATTGTAATAATTTTTTTTTTATATATTCTTTCATTGTTTGTTGTTCAACCAATGTAGTTGAATTTTTCGTGTTTTGCTTTTTTGTAAATCCCACGGAAATTATTCTATTTTTGTACAATATTGAACACGCACTTCTGGTTACTAAAATTGTTGTAAATAAAAACATACTAGCACGTACTGAATTCAATCTCTTATTAATGTGTTTATTCATATCTATCAGAATTTGTTACTATTTTGTTAGGAAACACAAACATCTATATCTTTATATATTTATATAAAAAAAAAAAATAAAAATCTACTAATAGACTTCCAAGATGTAACGACCATCTTCTTTCATATCTTCAACAACCTTGGCGACATCTTTGATTTCCTCACCCTTTTGTTTAGCTCCATTCAGAACAATATCTTCTAAACAAGCAGTGATATCAGGAACTGGCCAGGTAGGTCCACACAAGTAGAATGAACCATTCTTGTTAACAATGGCATCAGTTAATTCTTCAATAGATTGTCTAATTCTATCCTGAATGTAAATTTTTTCAGGTTGATCTCTCGAGAAAGCTGCACCAATATGGGTTAAAACTCCTGCATCCTTATAAGCTTCCCAAAGTTCACCATAAAGGTATTCTTCCTTCTTGTGTCTGGAACCCAAATACAAGTAAATGTCTCCGATTTCCATACCTTGCTGTTGTTGCCAGATTTTCTCTTCAATGAAAGCCTTGAATGGGGCTAAACCGGTACCCAAACCAGACATGACAATAGGTTGAGTAGACAAAGGTGGCAATTTCATAACTGATGGCTTGACACTGACAACTAATTCGTCTCCAACCTTCAAATCAGACAAATATTTGGAACAGTGACCATATCTAGATCTTCCCTTTCCATCAACCCAATCGACAACAACAATCAACAAATGAACGGCATTTGGATGGATCTTTTGGGAAGAAGCAATAGAATATTCTCTTCTCTTCAATGGGGCAATGATTCTAACCAAGTCTTCAAAAGGTGGTCTAGCTGATTTGAATTCTTGCAAGATATCATAGTAATTGTCAAAGTCAACTTCTTGTCTTTTCTTCAAGTCTTCTGCTCCTTCAGCACTTGCTAATCTGGCCAATGCTTCTTTTTCCTTTGACTCAACGGCAAATTCAGCCAAAGCTTCATAGAATCTCTTTGGTGGTTTACCCAAGAAATCAATGGTTTCAGTCAATACCTGTCTAGCAGATCTAATTTCAACAATCTTGGCATCATCCTTGTTAGTAACTTCAACAAGTGATTCACCATCAACACCATAATACTGCAAAAATTCTTCGACAATAGCACTGTCATTTCTACCATGAATTCCTAATGCTTCACCAATGTCGTAAGTTAAACCGGTACCAGTGGTATCGAATTCAATGTGGAAAATGTTTCTGGAATATTCACCTGGGGTCAATCTCTTGTTTTCTTGAACCTTGACCACAAAGTTCTTAACTGGCAAATCAGGTCTCAAACTCTTGGTGACATTGTATGATTCTGGGAAGGTAACTCTTTGAGCAAGATTCTTATAAGTGGTGTTGTTAACCTCTTCAGCACCTTCAATGGAGTTTCTTGGGTTTGCAAAGAAAGAAGTTTCCGATGGGAAGAATGGTAACTCTTCGTGTTCTTCTTCCTCCTCTTGCTCTTGTTCTTCCTTTTGTTCACCTTCTTTCTTTTCTTCTGGTGCTGCTTCTTCTTCTTTCAAGTCAACCCATTCTGGAATAACTTCAAGTTGTTTGATACCTTCGTTATCATCAACAGCCTTGATAAAGTTATCCAACACAGTACCTAATAATTCGAAAGAGTTACCGTTAGCTTGTAATAATTTGTTGACAATAAATCCACCCAATTCTGGTAAAGCAGCTCTCCAAAATGCTAACTGAAGCAAGAATTCAGCTGAGAAACCTTTAGTAGCACTGTTGGCTTCATCCAACTTTTCGATAATAGAAAAGTCAACAGCATATAATTTGTTATGGTTTTTAGCCAAATCTCTTTTGAATTGAATTGGTAATTTATCAACTAATTCTTCTTTGGTCAAAGCCTTTTGGTTGATATACAAAATAGAAGCACCTGGTTTGGAAGTTGCTAAAATATCGTAGTATTGCAAGAGTGACAAGTCTTCAACAACGGTAACATCAGCTGCATCAACCGGTTTGATAGGACCAGTAGTGGAGATGACTTGTGATTGGAATAAACCACCACCTCTTGAGTTATCAAAAGTGTTTCTAATACCAACATTCTTAGTGTTATCCAAGGACAATGACAATGATAATTTTCCGGCAGTATCAACAACAACTCCGTCATCTTTACCCCAGAATAAGTAAGCCCCTTCAGGGGAAGAGTTGGCAGTCAAGATTTCATCAGCTGGTTGGACCACTGGGAAAAGCTTTTCAAAATCAACGGAAACAAACTCGTTCAATAATTTAGAAACGGTAATTGGAGTCCACTTGAAATCTAAAGCGTATTTGAACTCTTCAATTGACAAGGAATGGTATCTTCCACTCAAGAATAAGGCTGCGGTAATGTCAGCGGTCAATCCATCATTGGAAGACAAAACAACCAATTTTTTAGTGGATTCTGGAATAACAGCAGCAAATTTGTCTTGATCAAATGGAACAGGAACTCTGACTTTGATCAATCCAACATCTAATTTTTCAACTATTTGGCTCAATTGGGTGGTTTGGTGAGTACCATAAACAACAAAGACAGTCTTTGGGGTTTTACTACCAACGTATTCAAATTGAGAATAATTCTTACCAGTAGCCTTGTTCAAAGCTTCAAAAGCACCAGAAACTGATACATCGTCAGTAGCTGAGTCCAATAAGTTTTGGTACAATTGGAAAATTTGGTCAGTTGATAACAAGTTGTCAAATTTCTTGAATGATTTCACAAATTCAGGACCGTCAAACAAGTATACTGATGGTTTACCACTGAAAAAGGCATAAAAGTGGTTCAAAATGGCCAAATGTTGGATTTCGAGCCCATCATTTGAGTTAACTGGGGTGAAAACTGGGTACTCTAATGAACGAGCAACACTTAAAGCGTCACCATAATTTGAGGTCAAAGTGTCTTCCTTGAAGTCAATAGCAGAAACATTTAAAGATAATGGCAATTTGTTGCCGTTTGAAATGTTACCAGCCAATGATGATCTCATGTAGTTTAAGCCACTTGATCCAATGAATGCTGAAACTGGTTGACCGTTGGTACCGTTTTTCTTTAAATAACCCAAGATAGCATTAGCAGCACCGGATCTAACTTGAAACTTGTTGTAGAATGGGACAATTCCAAATGCATTCAATCTTTGATAGTGTAACCACACCTTGATATTTGAATCTAATGAGTTTTCGTCACCCACGGTTTCATAACTGAAAATCTTGGATGCAATAGAGTAAACTGTTTGGTTGATGATTGTGGTTCCAGAAGTATAAGTTGTGTTCTTGATTTGGCTAGGATCAGTAACTAAACCAAATGGACTATCCTGAACTAAAGACAACGAACTTGAACTTTCCTCAACCTCACTTGGAGTCTTTGATGGAACTTGTATAGCGTGTGGTGCCATGATATTTCTCTTAAACAGTGACAGTATGAGCTTTACTGAATGAAAAAAAGAAAAAAAATTGAAATCAAAGAAAGAATATATTTATATATTGGTAGTTACAAAAAAAAAAAAAAAGAAATAATAGAAAAAAAAATTGTAAAATAATCACGCGGCACGTGAAAGCAGCCAATATCTTATCGTTCACAGTTTCTTTTTTTCGTTGCAAACTCCATCAAACGGAATATGAGAAAGCTCTTTGGAAACCGATTTTTTTTTTGTACTTGAATACACGACTTGCACAAGTTTCGAGATTTCACTTTTACACTATACAAATATAGACAAAAGACCGCCTAAGAGCTGTTGCATTTTGACTCTGGACATGTGTGTTGTTTCATTCAAGTACCTGACAATATCTTGGTAGGATATAAGATAGCACTTTAGGTTCATTATCTGTCTAGGAGTACTACGACGCAGTATGTTGGGATGGATTATAGTCCACAAGTTATGCTGAGAGAATCCTCACATATCTCTTCTTACTGGGTGTTTGATGTATTGATTGCTTAAACGCATCCTGGTAGCTTGGATTGTTTAAAATTGTGGCGATATTATTTTACTGCAAAATATTTGTTGTGCTTCTGTGAGATTCCATGTGACTTTTTTTTCTAGTTGCCAATTTTTCCTCGATGCGTGTAAGATCGTAAGTTAGAGAAATACATCCACACACATACACACAATACAATAACAATAATACCCAAACAATCAACATGTACTACACACTCAAACAATGATCACAATCAATATATACACACGCCCACACATTCACACTCACTCGAACCCACATAAAACATAGATACATACACAAAAATCAAACACACACACATACAGACACACACACCATTGTTTTGTACCAGAAGAACAATTAAATGCTGGCTAACGTATAAAAGTATAAATCGTACCGACATATAGTAATCTAAAACCGTGGTCTACAAACTAAATCATCCCGGATAGAGCTCGGATATTTTAATATTTTTTTTATTATTATTATTTTCGATGTCAGGTGATGCATAAACCTTGGGCATAGAAGTTTAGATTTTGTGGGGTTTACGGGGCTCAGGGGAAGGCGACTCTCCACGCAGAGAGGGGGGACCGAGACCCAACATCTACATCGATGTCAATCTCAACCCAACCCAACCACGGTTAGAAGGGAAAAAAATATAAAATAAAAAAAAAAAAAAAAAAAATTTAATGTTGTTTTAATTTTTTTTTTTTTTTTTTTTTTTTTTTTTTTTTCTTTGTGAAAAAATCTTTTTTTTTT
>JAKTVF010000081.1:0-47007 GCA_030557055.1 Candida tetrigidarum
GACTTTGACTTGTCCAAAGAAGACTTGGAAGCCATTGCTAAATTGGACATTGGTTTGAGATTCAACGACCCATGGGACTGGGACCACATTCCAATCTTTGTCTAAGAGATATAGGATATAAAGAATTAGTTACATTTATAAATTTGAATATGTATATATATAGATTATATGGCATCTAAGACAGTTTTTCTACCTAAAACTAACAATTTAAGTCTACTTACAAAATCATCTCTTTCGATATATGCACCACACAATCTTCTTTTACCAGTAAACTCGGTTCTCAGGTGGAAACATCTCCAGTTATCAAAGATCAAACACTGGCCAGGTTTCAACTGGTAGAAGATTTCATTATCTGGGGAACTAATAATACTAACCCAATTACGAATCGCTTCGTAGAATTTGGGCACATCCTCACCTGGATTCTCCCAGGTATCCATAGTAGATCTGTCACTTTGGTTCCATCTTACTTGCAATAACTGGCCATTTTCATCAAGTTTGAAAATTGGTTTGGGTTCATCGGGCTGGATACATACTTTTTCTTCACCAGCAGAATGAGCAGGAATTTTGATTCGTGTCATGATCTCATAACTTTCTGGGTATTGTTCTTTCAAGATCTCGGCACATTTGAACGCGTCTACTAATGACGTAGTTCCACCTTTCCCATCATGATACAATAAATGAAACAACTGCAATCCAGGGGTATTGGACCAATATGTCCCATCAGTGTGACTACTGATATCAAAGTTTGTATACGCAGTATCAGCCTTGGCCAAGTCAGAAGTGAAATCCCAAAACCCTCCGTAATGAGTAGGTCTAATATAGTTCAATTTTTCACATAACTTCTCGGTATCTTCTGGTGTAACTGGAACACCATTGATAAAACAAAATCCATGTTTCCAAATCTTCAATGACCAGTCTTTGATTGCCCCTTCGTTGTTGTCAGTAGACTCCATGACATCCTTGAACTCAACACTAGGCAAGTTGTTCTCGATATCTTTAACCTGCCATAATTCTCGAGCAAGTAACGTATCCTTATCTTTCAATTTCTCAGTAGCGGGGATCAAACGAGGTTGATAAGAATGTAATCTCAACCAATGGAAATCATATTTTGATACATGATTATCTTGATCGTCCCAGGTGATTTCCAATTCTTGACTACTGGTGTTCAACGTAATGGTTTTTGGTTTGATATCTGGGTTGATGGTAGCAGAGTTCAATAATCTTTGTTTGGTTAATGTGTAATAACAACTGGAACAATGACAGTTGTCACGTAACCAGATATTATGGTATCTCGATGTTTTGTTATCTGACCAAGTCAATTCAATTGACCTGGTATTATCATTCAAAGGGGTTGCTGCAGTCACCGACATTGCCTATTTGTTAATGTGATGAAAAAAAAGAAAGAGTATACCCACGAACTTCTTGCCCCAGGTTTTTCAATTTTTTTTTCTTGTATAGTTATTCAGCTCGTTCGCATGAGATCGGACGATTTAAGGTGGAGATTTCTTGAACGGATTATAATAATAATTTTCCCATTTTTGCCGATCTGAATCGGGCAATAAATTGCGCAGCACTGATTATAATTGAAGGTGATGAGTAAATAGATGATAAAAAAGGGGCAACCATATAATAAATATTGGATTCGTGGACATCTACTTTGGTCTTACTAAAAGAATATCACCCCCTCAATTTTACTTGGAAGTAATATAGTTAATGCACGGGCATGTAATATTTATTCAAACTATTCACCATCTATAATTCTAGAAGTCAGTCGTTCAATTATTTGAAATTAGGGATAACGTATCAACGTGGTTTTGTTCTTTACCTCCTTACTACAACCATGTCACATTTACTTTTTAAACTTTGGTCAGTCGCTATATTCTAAACATTTATTACTCAACTTAGTCAATGACTCTACGGTAGTGGTGGTTATGGTGGTGGTAGTGTAGCTCACCATTGTTATTTTTGACCAACGCAATTTTCACTCAAACAATGAAGTGGTTTGCAACCGAATGAAAAAGTTGAACTATTTCAGGTTGTCGCGTTGTATCCAACAACAATTCATGAATGTTACTAACCCGTTATGGAAAAAGAGGGGATAGAGGATAAGGATGAGACGGAGAGAAACGTTTCTTCCCTTTGTTGGAATTCTTTCTTTACGACCAAATAAGAGGACAATATTATTGTTTCCCACCTGACCTGTTTCTTCTAAAATTTTCAGACAAGACATAAAACAAAAATGGAAACGGGTATTAATTACAACGTCATCTTACTTAAATTTAAGGTACTTTCGGAATTATAGAATATTTATAAAGAAAAGGGGGGACAAGAAATAGAATGACATCGTGGGTGACATCGTGGGTGGAGTGGTTAGGCGGATAGAACTGAAAGAAAGAGGAGCAAGGAGTAACTGTCAATTAATTGGTTGATGTGATATGTGCAGATCTGCTTTTTTTGCCATTTCAAGTGCACATAACCAATGATGGGCATCAAACTGTTGTAAGCAAAAGACAATGAACTATTTTTGGAATCTATTCTTATAGGATAACGGAAGTGTGTTAAAAGAGGGGGGGAGATGAATACACTCAGTTGATTGGTTGGTTACCTTCAAGATCAACAACATTCCATGTGTACAGGTATATATTTTTATGTGCATATGGATAAGGATATGGTGTAGGTGTGTGATCCAGGGGCTACCAACCAACAATAGAGAAATTTGTTGGTAAAACAAACAATGGAAGTAGAGTTTTTTAGAATCAAGAGTACTAACTTCAAAACAAAAATGACGCTATTCAACGGGAGCTCATGTTCCATAGCAATACCGGAAAACTATAAATATGAGTTGAAAGTTCCATCAATTTCAGAATTGTTCTTGCTAAACCAACTAACTAACAAACAGACAGACAGACGAATATGATTTTCAATTTCTTGTCTGCTGTCACTTTTGCTACTGCTGCTACAGCTGCTGCTGTTTTAAACAAGAGAGATAGCAAAGTTCTCAAGTATGACGTGAGAAGTGAACCTGGATTGAACTTTTGGCTTGTCGATTTGGAAGTTGGTTCCAACAAAGACAAGGTGACTCTTATGGCTGACACTGGTAGTTATTTAACCCAAATATTTGATGCCAATGCTACTTGTGCACTTTGTAAAAATCATGGAGTATATAATTCATCTGCTTCTACTTCAGTCAATAAAACCGGAAGACGTGTTTCGTCATATTTCGCGATTGGTGCACATTTCACTGGAGAGTATGTTTACGATGATATTCACTATGGTGATCGCAAAATTTCAAGCTTCGGATTTGATGATACTTATGATTCTAAATTATTTCCATATGGTATTCTTGGTTTGGGTTTGTCTCCAACATATGTTGATGAAAGTATTACTTGGGCTGCTAAACATGATGGTTTGATTGACAATGCTACTTATTCGATTACCCTTCAAAATCTTGATGGAAGTGACGGTTCCTTGATTATTGGTGGTTATGATGCTGCTAAGATTGATGGTGATATCCATTGGTACAGTATCAAAAATTCCTTTGTCCATGCTATTCTCAATTACATTACCATTAACGGCACTCAAATTCCAGTCGATATAGATTACACAATCGACACTGGTCAAATGATTCCAAAGGTTCCACAAAAAGTTTTCGACCAAATCGTTGCCAATTTACCTGTCGAAAAAGGTTCCGATGGCCTCTACACTTATGATTGTAGATATGGTGAAGGCAAATTCATTACTTTTAGCTTGAATAATGTTGAGTATCATTTCCCATACAGTGCCTTCAGTAAACCATCCGGAAAGGACAATAGATGTAACATCTACTTCACTCCTAGTGATAGTCCCCTGCTTGGTTCTAGATTATTTAGACACATGTTTATTGCTGTTGATGTGGAAAACCAGGTTCTTGGTTTGGCAAATACTAAAAACACCACTGAAACTGATATCAGGGCTTTTTAGAACCGTCTAAGTTTTTTTATATATTGTTTATTGTTGTGTATTCCTCCCTCTATCCTTTAAATTAAATTGAATATAAAATACACTAGTAGAGAGATTTTTAGGGATCAATTATTGACGTGTCCAGGTGCGTTCTTGAAGATATCCTTACGGTAACGAAAACGAAGTTGGTGAAGGTATCAACGTGGTCTTTTTTTTTACTTCCCCATGTACAATCATGTCACATTGATCCCCCAAAATTTGGTTAGTCAGTATCTTCTAGACACTTATTACTCAACTGTAGTAGTTGCGGTGATGGTTTTGATAATCTTAGTGGTAGTTTAGCTCACCATTGTTATTTTTTGCCTAAGGCAAAATTCACTCAAACAATGAATTGGTTAGCAACTAAATTAGAAAAAGTTGAATTATTTCAGTGTTTCGTTTTGTGTCCAACAAAAATTCATGAATGTTAACTAACCTGTTATTGACAAAGAGAAGTGGGGGTAGTGATGGTGAGACAGAGAAAAACGTTGCTTTCGTATGTTGGAATTTGTTCTCGAAATTACACATCTTTGTTTATTACGGCCAAATAAGAGGACAATGCTATATTCGTCATTTAATCTGTTTCTTCTAAAAATGTCAGACAAGAAATGAAACAAAAATGGAAATGGTTCTTGATTACAACGTCATCACATTTGAATTTAAGGTACTTTCGGAATTATAGAATATTGATAAAGCAAGGGGGGACAAGAAATTGAATGACGTCGTGGGTGACATCGTGGGTGAGGTGATTAGACGGACAGAACCGAATAAAAGAGGAGTAAACGTCAATTCATTGGTTGGTTCTATATGTGCAGATCTACTTTTTTGGCCATTTCAAGTGCACATAACCAATGATGGGCATCAAACTGTTGAGCAAAAGACAATGGACTATTTTTGGAATTCCTTCTCATGGGATAACGGAAGTGTGTGAAAAGAAGGGGAGGGGGGATGAATACACTCAGTTGATTGGTTGGTTGGTTGGTTGGATGCCTTCAAAGTCAACAACATTCCATGAGTGCATATGTACATAGATATTTAGATATGAGTGTGTGTGAGATCCAGGGGCTACCAACCAACAATAGGGATATTTGTTGGTAAAGCAAACAATGGAAGTGAAGTTTTTTAGAATCAATAGAACTAACTTGAAATTAAAAAATGACGCTATTCAACTGGGTCTCATGCTTCATAGCAATACCAGAATACTATAAATATGAGTTGAAAAGTCCATTGATTTCATAATTTTTCTTGCAACACCAACAAACAAACAACAACCAACCAAGCAAACAAATATGATTTTCAATTTCTTGTCTGCTGTTACTCTTGCTACTGCTGCTGCTGCTGCAGTTGTTTTAGACAAGAGAGATAACAAGGTTATCAAACTTGACTTTCAAGATGCTTCCTCATTGGCCAAAAGAGATGGCAAGTATGGTTCACAGGAATTTACTGACGGTTTCTACGATTGGTATGTTGATTTGGAGATTGGGTCCAACAGAGACAAGGTAAGTCTCCTTGCTGACACTGGTAGTTGGTTGACTCACATTTTTGACACCAATGTTACCTGTCAATATTGTAAATATTTTGGATTATACAATTCATCTGCTTCTACCTCAGTTGTGAAATCTGGAAAACGTGCTTCTTCATTTTTCGGAACTAATTATTTTTATACTGGGGAGTATGTTTCTGACAGAGTTTACTTTGGTGATCTTACCATTAGTCATTACCAATTCGATGCTACTTATAATACCAGTGGGTTTGGACACGGTCTTCTTGGTTTGGGTATGGCCCCATCAGACTCTCCTGATGAAAACATTGCTTGGGCTGCTAAACATGCTGGTGCCATTGATAAGGCTGCTTATTCGATTATCCTTAAAAATCTCGATGGAAGTAAAGGAGCCTTGATTCTTGGTGGTTATGATGCTGCTAAGATTAATGGTGAAATCAAATGGTTCAGTATCAAAAATCACAATGTTCAAGCTACTGTTAACTACATTAAAATTAACGGTACTCAAATTCCACTCAATAAAAACTACACCTTGGACACTGGTAGTGCTTATCCAGATCTTCCACAAAAAGTTTACGAACAAGTTATTGCTAATTTACCTGCAAAAAAAGCTACTCCTGATTCATTATACAGTTACGATTGTAGCTACGGTGAAGGTAAATTCATTACTTATAACTTGAATGGAATTGATTTTGAAATCCCATACAGTGCCTTCAGTCGTCCAACAAAACAGGACAAGAATATATGTGAAATCCTCTATAGTCCTAGTGATGCTGCTCAATTTGGTGCTAGAATTATGCAAAACATGTTTATTGCCGTCGATGTGGAAAACAAAATGATTGGTCTTGCAACACTTAAAAACACCACTGAAACTGATATCAGGGCTTTTTAGAACCATCTAGGTTGTCATTCTTATTGTTGTGTATTTCTCTTTCTCTCCATTAAATTAAATTGAATATAAAATACATTATGAGAGAGAGATTTTTTGGGGATCAATTATTCGCGTGTTAAGGTGCTCTCTTTAAAATTTCCCACCAGGTTTCAACTGGTAAAAGATTTCGTTACCAGGAGAATTACCCGGTATACCAATTATTCAATTATTTGAATTTAGGGATGAAATAGCAACATGGTTTTTTTACCTCCCTACTACAACCATGTTACATTTATCTTCCAAATTTGGTTAGTTGCTATCTTCTATGCATTTATTACTCAATTGTAGTAGTTGCGGTGATGGTTTTGATAATCTTAGTGGTAGTGTAGCTCACCATTGTTTTTTTTTTTTTTTACCAACGGCAATTTTCACTCAAACAATGAAGTGGTTTGCAACTAAATGAAAAAGTTGAACTATTTCAGGTTGTCGTGTTGTATCCAACAACAATTCATGAATGTTAACTAACCCGTTATGGAAAAAGAGGGGATAGAGGATAAGGATGAGACGGAGAGAAACGTTTCTTCCCTTTGTTGTAATTCGCTCTCGAAATGAATTCTCTTTGTTTATTACGGCCAAATAAGAGGACAATATTATTGTTTCCCACCTCATCTGTTTCTTCTAAAAATGTCAAACAAGAAATAAAACAAAAATGGAAACGGGTACTAATTACAACGTCATAATAATTGAATTTAAGGTAATTGCCGAATTATAAAATATTGATAAAGAAAAAGGGGATGACAATTAAAAATAAGGGGGGACAAGAAATTGAATGACGTCGTTGGTGACATCGTGGGTGGGGTGGTTAGACGGGCACAACTGAAAGAAAGAGGAGTAATCGTCAGTTCATTGGTTGATGTGATATGTGCAGATCTGCTTGTTTTGCCATTCCAAGTGCACATAACCAATGATGGGCATCAAACTGTTGAGCAAAAGACAATGGACTATTTTTGGAATTCCTTCTCATGGGATAAAGGCGGAGTGTACAATGAAGGAGAAGGGGGATGGATACACTGAGTTGATTGGTTGGTTATCTTCAAAGTCAATAACATTCCATGTGTGCATATGGATATGAATGTGTGTGTGTGATCCAGAGGCTACCAACCAACAATAGGGATATTTGTTGGTAAGGAAAACAATGGAAGTGAAGCTTTGTAGCATCAATGGCACTAACTTCAAAACAAAAAGGACGATATTCAACGGGAGTTCGTGTTCCACAGCAATATCGGCAAACTATAAATATGAGTCCAAAGTTCCACCACTTTCAAAACTGTTCTTGCAACATCAACTAACAAACACCCCCAAACGAGCAAACAAATATGATTTTCAATTTCTTGTCTGTTGCTACTCTTGCTACTGCTGCCACTGCTGCTGCTGTTTTGGACAAGAGAGATAGCAAAGTTATCAAATTTGACGTGCACGGTGCTCCTTCATTGGCCAAAAGAGATGGCGAATATGGTTCACAGGAAGTTACTGACAGTGGTTTTTATTGGCTTGTCGATTTGGAAGTTGGGTCCAACAGAGACAAGGTTACTCTTTTTGCTGATACTGGTAGTTGGTTAACTCAAATATTTGATTCTAATGTGACTTGTCCAAAATGTAAAGATCATGGATTATATAATTCATCTGCTTCTACTTCAGTCAATAAAACCGGAAAACGTGCTGCTTCTTATTTCGGAGGTGATTCCCGTTTTACTGGAGAATATGTTTACGATGTAGCTCACTATGGTGATCTCACAATTTCAAACTACAGATTTGATGATACCTATGATTCTAAAGGATTTGCCTATGGTATTCTTGGTTTGGGTTTGGCTCCATCAGACATTCCTGATGCAAGTCTTACTTGGTGTGCTAAACAAGATGGTGTGATTGACAAGCCTATGTATTCGCTTATCCTTGAAAATCTTGATGGAAGTAAAGGTTCCTTGATTATTGGTGGTTATGATGCTGCCAAGATTGATGGTGATATCCATTGGTACGATATCAAAAATTCCTATTTCCATGCTATTCTCGACTACATTACCATTAACGGTACTCAAATTCCAGTCGATATAGAATACACAATTGACTCTGGTGCTAGTATTCCATATGTTCCACAAAAAGTTTATGACCAAATCATTGGCAATTTACCTGCCGAAAAAAATTCCCATGGCATATACTATTATGATTGTAGATTTGGTGAAGGCAAATTCCTTACTTACAGCTTGAATAAAGTTGAGTATAAAATCCCATACAGTGCCTTCGGTTCACCAACAGGACAGGACAATAAATGTCAAATCCTCTTCGAGCCTAGTGATAGTCCCCTGCTTGGTTCTAGAATATTTAGACACTTGTTTCTTGCCTTTGATGTGGAAAACCAGATTCTTGGTATTGCAAGTACTAAAAACACTACTGAAACTGATATTAGAGCCTTTTAGAACCGTCTAGGTTGTTATTTTTTTATTGTTTTATTGTTTTATTGTTGTGTATTATTCTTTCTTTCTTTCTTTCGTTTTATACTTCTAAATACACACTTCGTCCCTTGTTTTGATTGCAAAACATGTAATAAATATTCGTTGAATAATCCACCCTTCTATTATATAATGGTAATAAAAAAAAATACTAAGTTGCGAGATCTGAAAATTGATAAGACTTAAACTTCTAAACTGCAACGCAAAAAAAAAAAAAAATAAGAAATAATTAAGGAAGAAAAAATCCCAACATCTACCCCCACCCACCCACCGAACTTAACACACCACCATCATCATCATGTCAGGCTTAGAACAATCATTATTCCAATTAAAATTCACTGCAAAACAACTTAATCGTCAAGCAGCAAAAGCAGGAAAGGAAGAACTAGCAGAGAAATCCAAGATCAAAAAAGCATTAACACAAGGTCAACCAGACATTGCTCAACTTTATGCGCAAAACGCCATCCGGAAATCCACAGAACGAGTTAATTTATTACGTCTAGCTTCAAGAATCGATGCTGTTGCATCAAGAGTTCAAACTGCAGTAACCATGAGATCCGTCACGGGAAACATGACCCAAGTTATAAGGGGAATGGATAAAGCTTTACAAACGATGAATTTAGAACGTATTTCTTTGGTTATGGATAAATTCGAAAATCAATTTGAAGATTTAGATGCAAGTGCGAATTATTATGAACTGACTACAAATAACGTCAATGCGTTGACTACACCTCAGGATCAAGTCGATGAATTGTTGAATCAAGTGGCTGATGAAGCAGGTATTGAGATGAAACAAGGCTTGAATGCTACTAAAGTCGAAGTGGCTAGTCCTGTATCAAAGACTGCCATCTCCGAGGAGAAAGAAGATAAACTAGCTGAAAGATTAAGAGCTTTAAGGAATTAAAAGATAGTCATTATTATTTTGAAATATATATGTAATGCTAATATACAGTTAAACTATCTATAATTATTTTTTATTATTATTATTCTTATATTCTAGTTTACAATACCCCTTTTTTTGAATGATGATTATTACGTTGTTGTTCTTAAATTCTTGACTTGTTCCTCTTGTTTGATGATGTATGTTACAATATTAATCAAATTCTGGAACCCTTTATCATTACCCTTTATCCTTATTAGATGTAATGTTGATGAATTAATTAAATCAATGACTTCAATCTTGAATTTCAATTTTCTACCACTTGAGAATTTACTTGGTATAACCCCTGTGATCAACCCAAATTCTTCATCGATGGTAACCTTAGATATAGATCCTTCAATTTTCTTCAACTCTAATTGATTCTTAATGACTCGTATAAGTTGTGAGGCTGTCAATGAGGAATCAATTAATTTAATATCTTTACTTGCAACTTTATTCTCCTCGCCACTTGAAGATCCATTGGCCAATGAGTGGAAAAATTTCTTGAACCAATTACTACTTTTCGGTGTCTTGTCTTCTGGTTGCAACACATGCTTGGACCCAAATGATATTCTTGAAAATCTATTATGTCCTTTAGTAGGTGATCCAGGTGTATGAGGAGCCTGTGTATTGATGTTGATGTTGTGGTTGTTATTGTTGTTACTGTTGGCAATGGTGTTGGCAGCAGTGATTGCTTCATTCCCATTTGGTGCCTTTGGTGCATTTCTCTTTGGATTCAATGACATTCTTCTAAATATCGATGGTTCTTTTACTTTATCATCAAAGGTATCTTGAACAGGACTTGTGATTAACATTTTAGTATCCGCTATAGAAACTCTCTTCTTATGTGGATCACTTTCATCGATTTGTTTTTGTTCGTCACCATTAAGTGCAACATGAGGAGATCTCGGCAATGTGGTACTGAAAATACCAGTGGAATATCTGGATTTCTTCATTGTATTTGAATTAGAACGTTCTTCACTAAATCCACCACCAACTACTGGACTTTCACACGTCACATCAACTAATGAATAGTTACTGCTATGAGGTTCTGCTGCAAATGAACTTCTTGCATCATCGTCATCATCATCGTCGTTGTGTTCATTAATATCCTCGTATTGGTCATCGTCATCATCATCGTTATGATCTTTACCATTGTTCATCGCTTCTGCATCGCATTCTAGCGTAGCTTCATCTTCTCCCGATGATCGATTTTTAATCAACGTTTCTTTGGAATTAACAATACTTGGTCTTTGGGTGTTCATCTTGCCAACATCAGCTACTCGTGAACTTTTGAGTTCAATATCAGATAATTCAGTTTCTAACATGTCTGCGGTACGGGAAGCTTGTAGTAAATGTGCCAGTGGGGTGTATGAATACTCAGTATCTGCTGTACTGGCATCCGAATGTTCTCCCCCATCTGCATGGTCAAAGTCATAGTCCCCACTTCCGCGAACTTGGTAGTTTCTATTTCTTGGGACATTCCCATCGCCTTCTTCCTCTTCTTCGGATGTTGGTACGGATATGAATGGTTTCCCACTCTCAGCATTGTCTTCTTCTTTATCTTCATGAATAGTTGTAGTGGTGCCCCTCATTTTAATTCCTAAACCTAACACAGTTGAAGATTTGTTACGACCTCGTCTAACAATGGTGTTGGAATTATTGAGTGTATTATTCATAATGGTCCAATCACCTTCTTCATTGGCAACAGTATTGGGTCCTAATAAACCTCCAAAAGAAAACCTGGAAAATCTTGGATTTGGAATTAATGAGATATTATCATAAGTTTCGTCATCTTCTCCTTCTCCTTCCATTTCTTGTGTTTGTTGTCTCCTAAGTGATGGTGCTTGAGTTGCATTTGGTTTAGTTTCATTGATATCATTAAGCATTGACCTGTAATAAGAACTTTGTGTACTTTGTCTTCTGTTCAAAGGACCAGATGACACAGATTTCAAACTCTCCATTTCATTAAACTTGTCTATAGTTAAGTCGTCATCTTTCAACATCGTTTCATTATCATCGATAATACTAGCATTCTCTTTATCATTGTCAGCAGCTGTAGGATTTAAATAATTGGCCAAATTCTTGGAACTCGAAGTTTTCAAATGTGAAGACAAATTACGTGGAACCGTTGGAGCTAAAAATGCTGATAAATTCTTTGAAGTTGAAGTTTTCATGTCACGGGAGAATCTCTTTGATGATGGTGCTACCTCAATACCTAATTTATGCAAAACCTTGGAGGCATTATCATCAATACTAAAATTACTCCTACTCAAGGCTGGAGATCCTAAAGATTTTGCTCTTGCTACAGGACTGGATCTTGGATCCAACAGTGACAACGCTGCTGGTGGTTGTGGTGGTGACAATGAAGCATGCCCATCAGTTGCTGAACGACGGTTGCTACTGTTGTTGCTGTTTGTTAATAATCCATCGAAATCATGCGCACTTTGATGCTTCTTTAATCTTTCGATAGCAGATCTCTGTTTCTCCTGTAACTTTTGTTTTTCTTCAAGTCTTCTTTCTTCTTCTGCCAATCTTTGTTTCTCTTCGGCAATACGCATCTTTTCTCTTTCAAGTGCCTTTCTATTCTCTTCTTCCTGTTTGAATCTCAATTCTCTGGCGACATTACTTTGACGAACTTGTTCTGCAAGTTCTCTTTCTCTCCTGGCTAAAGCAGATTCTGTTCTCTTTCCTGAACCATTTCTAGAAAGAGAAGCAGTGGTTTTTGCTGCTGCTGCAGGGATCAGGGGAGCCAAAGTTTTAGGTTTCATATTCTCCTTGTCGCCTTCGAAAACTTCTTCACAAACTAATTGGAAATTCAATAAGGATCTGTTTCCAAAGGTACCAGTTAAATTTCTTTTAGTTTTATTCATTTGTTCAGGGTCCTTTTTGATAGTAGATTCTGGTACAATAATTTTCTTGGTCTTTGGAACGGCTGGAACTTTGTTTGCATCATTGGAAGGCGAGATGGAATGAGCCCTCTTGCTAGCGGTGGTGGATGACGCAGTAGATCTTAACGAACGAGATGACCCACTTCTACTTTTATTAGTGATTTGATTGGTAGTATTGGTATTCTGATGAAGCATTTTCTTTTGCTTGGTGACAGAAGTTGACGCTTTAAACTGTACAGGGGTATTTGGTCGATTCGTGATATTGGATAAAACATTACCTTTGGCAGAGGTTGATTTTTTCAATAACGATTTGTTGGAATATATGGATGATGATTTAGTGACTTTTTCCTTTTTCACCGTGGTGTGCGATTCTCCAGTAATATGATCAGTAACAGTAGTCTTGACATATGAGGTGGATCTTGGGAGTGATTTTGAGGAATCTAAATCATTGATACTAGCGAATGAATTGGAATTGGATAGATGCTCGTTTCTATACTTCATTAACAAGTAATAAAACATCTTTTCGGCACATCTATTTGGCGATAACAATCGGGAAATAATGGTGTTTTCATCACAATTGTGGAACAAAACTGTTAAATTCTTAAGGATCTCTTTATCAATTTTATCGCTTGATTCAATTGGTTTGATATCTATATGGTGCATGTCTAAAGTGGTGGTGGATGCATATGAAATGGATGGTTCTGGGTATTTTTTCATTAACGGATGAGTCAAGATTGCATCAATAGTGATACGTTCTGCTGGGTTGACTCTCAACATTTTGGTGATTAAATCTTTGGCTTCAAAGCTCAACTCAGAAGGCATGTTGAATTTACCGCTTTGCACTTTCAATAATAATTTCCTAATATTTTCATCATCAAAGGGTAAATGACCTGTCAACAAAGCAAACAATATGATCCCACAAGACCAAATATCTGAAGGCGCACCATGATAGTTCTTACCGGCAACAATTTCCGGAGATGCATAATGCGGTGATCCACATGAAGTTTCCAATAATTTCTCTTTAACTTCCAATGCTGCCATTCCGAAATCTGCCACTTTAATATTCTTGTTGAAATCCAACAACAAATTCTCTGGTTTCAAATCACGATGACAGATATTGAATTGATGTAAATAGTTGATCCCGTTGATGATTTGTTTGAAATAGTTGATGGCTTCGAATTCTTGCAATTTCCCCTTTTTAATCAAGTAATCAAATAATTCTCCACCTTCAATGTATTCCAAAATCAAGTATAAATCATTTTTATTTTCCCAAACGTCATAAAGACCCATAATATTTGGATGAGATATTAATTTCATGATGATTATTTCACGTTCAATACCATAAGGTAATCTTGTAGCATCGTCGTCATCTTCACCATTAGCATTTTTGCGTTTGTATTTAGGATTTTCTAATTTCTTAAAATTTGATTTGGGGACAATTTTGACAGCGGCTAATTGACCAGTGGTGGTATTTTTAGCCAACCTCACTCTACCGGTAGATCCTCTTCCTAGAGTTCTACCCAACTTCCAAGGACCGATTTTATTCTGAGATTTCCTCTTTTTATTTGAATTGGTTGTATTGGTAGAAATTTGGGATAAGCGCTTAGTTGCATTTGTTACTGATTGTACTACTTTGTCGACATTGATAGAAGAAGTCGGATAATCAGGCGACAGCACTTGATTTTGGTACTGATGTGCTGTTGAGGGAGATGATGATCTATGATGAGCAACCGTAGACATTATCGTATGTTTGTGGTGGTGGTTGTTGTTGTTGTGTAATCAAAGAATGAATTATAGTTGGTTGATAATAAAATAAAAAAAAAGGGTTAAAACGAATGAATGGATATAATTTATTATATGATAGTAGTACTATTGAACTAATAGATACAGATGATTACAGTTACTTGTCTGATTGATTGATTGATTGACTGATGGTGATGATGGTGATAGTTGTTGTTGTTTGAATGTAAATGAAATACAAGAAGAAAGTTGAAATTTTGTAATCTTAAAAAAAAAAAAAAGATGAAACCAGACAACCAAAAGACAACCAAAAGACAACCAAAGAAAAAATAAAAATAAAAATTACAACCAAAAAAGCAAAAGCAAAAAAATATTTTTTTTTTCGTGTTTTTTGTTTCCCCTTGTTTTATGTATTGTCTTACTAATTCATCTTTTTACCACCAACCTACTCATCATTTACCACCACTTTCTTACCACCATCTCTTCTAACAAATTGTTGTAAGAAATAATTAGCACTACATAGTTTACGTGTTTCCTGTTACTCTGTTTAGTATGTGATAAAAAAAAGATTTACTGTAATTAGTTTATAGGAGATGATATACATTAATACATGAATCATTAAAGTAGTGTTAGTCTGTTCCAGAAAAGTTGTATTAACGCCCTGTAAATCAACATTGCTTAATTGGTTGTCAAATTTTGTGTGTGTGTTTCTTTTGTTTGTTTGTTTATGTTTTGTTTGTGTTTGTGTTTGTGTAATTTGTGTTCTTTTTTTTTTGGTGTTTTGTGATTTCGTAAACACTCAGGTAAAACACAACATTACTTAACAACCTCAATCTTCAACAACACACATCAACACCATCTACAACTCATATCATTACACATCCAATGAGTAATATCTCATCTCATCACATGACACCACACAACATCCATCACAATTATCAACTAATCAACACCCTACAATTGTAAAACTTCAAGAGAAGAGACGCGTATTATGCAGTTACATAATCTCTATTGTTCTATGAATCTTTTTTTTTTCGTTCCTTTATTGTCTTGTTTACATAGCCATGCCCCCAGGGTATAAACGCCTCCTGTCCATTAAGTTAGTTATGAACACGGGCATACTACAAATATTATTCGATGGTAAACAAATATGAAATTCTCTCATCAACACTCATTGCATCTCATCTCATCTTCCACCAATTGTTCTCCTCATACATACACTCACATTATTCAGTAAATAAAAAATGACACGCTACGCTAGTAACTAAAAAAATAATATTAATAATAAATATTTTATAATTTTTTATATGGTGGGTTTGTGTGCACGTGAACCAATGTACAACAAGAGAGAATGTTGCAAATAATTTATCTGTTTTCGTTACAGAATAGAACAAACTATCGTGTAATTTGGATCTACAAGGATATTAGGGTTCTTACTTAATTTACTCCTGTAATTTGTTAATAATGATTTACTATTAATTGAACTAGACCCACATAATCCATCGTCAACTATTGATGTCGAACAATTTTTGTTACATCAATTTTAAAACAAAAATCTTGTCAAAACATGACTACTAGTTAAGGTTGATTCTCTACTAACATGGTAAGTTTCCAATAATCCTTCCAAGAGGATATCCTTACATTGAGTGTTGAAATACTTCTTTCCTATTCGTCTTTCCCCCTTCCCCCCTGTTTCTTCCCCTCGTGTCCCCCACGATGTCGCACTAACAAAAAAAATAGAAAATTACTGAGTGTCTTTTTACGCACGGAAAAATTTCTCTCCTGGTGTCCAACACTATCTCACCCACCCAATGGAAATTCTGAAAAAAAAAATTTTCTCATCCTTCTTGTTTAAAAAAAAATGAACACTTCACTCTTCTTTCTTTTTTTTTTTAGTTCTTCTTCCTTTTCCTTGAATTAACAACAATTACTACAATTATGTCTGACGAAAGAACTTTTATTGCTATTAAACCAGATGGTGTCCAAAGAGGTTTGATCTCTTCTATCCTTGGTAGATTCGAACAAAGAGGTTACAAATTGGTTGGTATCAAATTGGTCCAACCAACCGAATCTTTATTGAGAACCCATTACGAAGATTTGCAAGAAAAACCATTCTTCCCATCTTTGTTATCTTACATGTTGTCTGGTCCAGTCTTAGCTACTGTCTGGGAAGGTAAAGATGTTGTCAAACAAGGTAGAGCCATCTTGGGTGCTACTAACCCATTGCAATCTGCTCCAGGTACCATCAGAGGTGACTTTGCTGTCGACATGGGTAGAAACGTTTGTCACGGTTCTGACTCCGTTGAATCTGCTAACAAGGAAATCAACTTGTGGTTCAAGAAGGAAGAATTGGTTGAATACAAACCAGCTTTGTTCGGTTGGATCTACGAATAGATTAATCGTATAGGAAGTTAACTCAATTGAGTGTTCAATTGAGTATTCAATTTACATACAATTAATATATTACAATTAACAATTGACTATTCAAACTCATAAATCATCTATGTAGGTATAATCC
Source organism: Candida tetrigidarum (assembly GCA_030557055.1). Lineage (NCBI taxonomy): Eukaryota > Fungi > Ascomycota > Pichiomycetes > Serinales > Debaryomycetaceae > Candida > Candida tetrigidarum. The sequence continues at coordinate 16,926 of JAKTVF010000081.1, forward strand.
TGATCCTCTTCATTCAATCAATTTGTAATGTCATGTAATGTAATGACCTCTCTTTTGTTAAAAATGTCGCAAGATTTCATGTCTTGAAAAATCTGAAAAGTCAATGTCGGATTAATCAAACCGAAACATGAAGGAAAAAAATACTAATAAAATATTCTCGGTAATCGAAAGTGAACGAGATAGTGAGAGAGATAGATTGTGAATTGCCTATCAACTAAAACGATTATTGATAAATATAACAATGGCATCAATAGAACAAGATGACCTTTTCAATGTTGAAGATGAAGATGATATGGAAGAAGAAGATGATGAAGTAGTGGATTATCCTATGGAAATGGATGAACAACAACAAGACCAACAAGATCAACCAAAAGAAAGTAATCAGGATGAAGATGAAGAAATGATGGAAGGTGAATATGATGAAGATCAAGAAGGTGAGGATGATGAGGATGAGGATGATGAAGAGGATGATGACGACGATGAAGATGGTGAAGGTGACGAAGATGGAGAAGGGGAAGAAGATGAGAATCAGAATGAAGATGGAGAAGATGATGATGATGATGATGATGAGGAGGAAGAAGATGAGGAGGAAGAGGAGGAAGAAGAAGGTGATCAAAGTACTGGAAATATATCAACTTCAATTACATCACCTCCAAGAAGTAAGGAACAAGATGATGATAAACTAATACGAGAAGTAGAAGTAGAAGTAGAAGGTAACCAATTACCTTCTACATTAATTGAAGAAAACAAAGATGAAGAAGGTGATATATTATTGGGAGAAGAAACTATACAAGATTCAGAAAAACCCGAATCATTGTCACAACAAGCTACTGAGATGCAACCACAACCACCTCAACCACAACAAAGACAACCAGAAGGTGAACAACCTAAAGCAACAGGAGAATCAGAGGCAAAGGAAAACAATAACGAACCATCTACTCAACCAACTGGATCAAAGGATGATAAGGAAGAACATCAGGAAGCTAAATCAGCACCCGAAATTACAATTGCACCAACAGAACCTGCACCAGAACAACCTCAAAAATCACAACCCACATCCACCACCACCACAGCAACAGATGAAGGTAAAGATAAGGAACAACTAATAGACGACATAAAAGAAGCTGAAAACGACTTATCATTCCGAGAACGAATCATTGCTAAAGCACGTAAAGCTACAGAATTTGATATTATCCCACAAGTAGCCATCCCATATACTTCACAATGTCATTCATTAGCATTCACCGAAGGACCCAAATGGATATTAACTGGAGGTGAAGATGGATTCATTAGAAAATATGATTTCATTGCATCAATTGAAGGAAAATCACCATTAACCATGGCTCAAAAACATAATCTATTAAGTGATTCATTAACTAATGCCGGGGTGATTTGTTCATATTGGGAAAATGAACAACCATTAACTAGAAAACAATTAATGAAACAAAACCCCAAATTAAAAGATAGTGATTTTTCCACGGGGAGTGTTAGTTATGAACCAAAAGTTAACCCCGTATATGCATTAGATGCGGAACGAAATGGATATTGGTGTTTATCAGGGTTATTAAGTGGGGGGATTTCATTATATACCATGAGATATAATGAAGGTACAATACATCATTATTTTCATCATGGATCGAAAGAAAATCGTCAACGAGGTCATAATGATGCCGTTTCTATATTGAAATTAAATCAAGAACAAGATAAATTTTTAAGTGGATCTTGGGATAAAACTATTCGACAATGGGATTTAAATACTGGGAAAACTATTATTCAATATGCTGGTAGTTCGGGACAAATATCAAATATTCAATTCCGACCTAATGGATTAAGTGATATTACATTGACCTATGAACAACAAAAACAACCAGAACAAGCAGAACAACAGGACACTGCAGATAATGATGACATAGATTCACTTTTTGGAGATGATGATGATGATGATGATGAAGATATGGATAAGGATCAGGATAACAACATTGTAAAAGAAGAAGAGAGAAAAACCAAAGAATCGACAGACACACCACATATCAATCATGGATCCAGCAGCACATCTCATCTTAATTCCGATATATTCATGTCATCAAGCATCGATGGTACAATCAACATCTGGGATATACGTACCAGTAACCCGGTGATTCGATTAGGTGTATCTGAAGGAACTCCACCATGGTGTATGTCGCTGTCCTGGTCAAATAATGGAGATTTCATCTATGCCGGACGAAGAAATAGTACCATTGAAGAAATTTCCATTAAGATGCCTCATAGGAAAAGTAATTCCGGTCATCATCGAGATACCATGATACCTAACATTTCGAAACTTTTACAATTCCCGAAAATTTCCGGCCCGGTGAGTGCGTTGTCTACTATGCCAAATGATGATTTCTTACTTTGTGGTTCAAATGATAATATTCGATTATATAATTTGAAATTATATGATGACTTGAATAGTAATGGTATTGTTAGTGGTGGTGGAAGTTCTAGTAATACTGTTGGTGGTGCTGGTGGGTTAAAGAAGAAACAAGCAACTCCATTTTTAATTATTCCTGGTCATCATGGTGGTATGTTATCTCAATTGTATGTTGATGAAACTGGAAGATTTATGGTTAGTGCTAGTGGATATCGTGGTTGGGGTCATGGTGTATTTACTGATTCTGTATTGATTTATGAAATTGATTTTCAATAATAAACAAAGACAATCATATATATATATATTGAAAAAGTTTTACAAATGTAATAATAAATAAATAAAATAAAAGTATCACCTTCACCTTCATTATCCCTGGAATCCATAAATTGTATTTCTCATATTTCCAATTCCAATCTGACCCAATATCCCAGAATTTACAAAATGTGAATTTTTCACATAATGAACAACATGATGTAAATAATCTTCAACATCATCAACCATAACCCCACCAATTGAACTTAACGTATAGATAGGTTCTTGTTGGATGATATGTTTAAAAGTACTTGATACAGAATTTAGGAAATTATGATAATGTGAATTATTATATTTCACAAGAATAAAATGAATCATAATTCCTAAAAATCCAATGGTTAATGATACTTTATAAATATTATTTGTCAGTAATAACCAATCTTTATTCCGTATCACCACTTTTTTATTCTCCTTCTCACTCTCATTGTCATCTCTTTTCTTGTCAATTTCATTAGATGATAAATCTTCATTCAGTTGAGTGGTATCGTTATTATGGAAGAATTTCTTAAATAGCAACGATGGTGTAAGTCTATGTAATGAAGATGATGTAATTGACGTGGCTAAAGTTAATGAAGAAGCTAACAGATTATCACTTGATTCAAATTCATCTTCATATGGCATGGATTGTATAGAATGAGATAATGAATCTGCCTCTTCTTCTTGTTGTTGTTGTTGTAGTAATTGTTGATAATGGTTCATATCATCAATTGATTGTCGAGATATTTCATCATCTTGTTTCAACATTAAATCAGTCAATTCTTCTTGATTTAGGTATATGATATATTTAGTGAATTTTTCATCTTTTGGTATGGCTAAACTGGAAGAATTACATAACACTGAATGTGCATTATATTCTTTAAACCATTTACCCCAGGTGGTTTCATGATTTGGTAATTTTTCAATTGGATAATCTTCTAGTAATCCTTTGGCTTTATTTAGTATTTTCACTAAATCAGAATCAGTTAGTTCTTCAAATAAACTAGTTGGTGATATGGCTGTATGAACTAAATCTTGATCAACAGTACTAAAGTCACATTCCTCCTCGTCGTCGTCTTCATCGTCATCGTCGTTGTCATTACCTTCTTCATCATTGTCATCTTCTTGTGGTTGCTTTTCTTTCTCGAGATCTAATTTCTTCCATATTTTTGGTTTGAAAATTATCAAACTTGCCACATAAATGTACATATTTACCAACACTGAATTATAACTCAAACTGAAGTCCCATAAGGTTAGTATATGATTGATATTTGTCAACTCATGGGAATAAATCGTCAAGATACACGATAAACCTTGATAGAATTTATAATCATAATGTAATCCATCTGAATGAATAAACGAATTTGATGTTTGTCTAATCAATTCAAAAAGCTCCCCATCCACATTTTCTAAAATAGTAGGGATCAATTTCAAATGATCAATTGATAGATTTATATCTGTCAACATATAATCTCTCAAATGGAATATGGCCATATATTCCAACATTTGAAATGCCAATTCTTCATTAATTCTATAATCATCATTTGCCTCTACTTCTTCTTCCTCCTCATCATCGTCATAGTCTCCATTACTGTTAAAATCATCCAGTTTATCATTTGGAATATAACACACTAATAATATTATACTAGCAACATCATGGAACCCTTGATAATAATTCAAACTAGGATATTTTCTCAATAGTTTAATAATCAAATTGGATAATTTCTTTTTCAAATTCTCAATATCATTTGACGTAAGAATTGTGGCATATGAAGATGAACTCAGGTACAGGATCGACTGAATATGATTCAAGATAGTAAATGATCTTTGAATATCTAGTTTAACTTGATCTTCATCTTTATGAGGTGGTAAATCAATATATTTCGAATCATCCGGGAATAAATCCGATGATATATTTGTTAAATTTGTTCCCAAATTATCAATACTACCATTTGTCGAAGGTGTTGACGGTACGGATTGATCAATTATCTCCTCCCTTACATCCTTTTCTAATCCTTTTAGTGGTGTGGTTACGGATCCCGAAGTATAATCAATTCCTAATAATACTGGCCAAATTTTACTTCGTAATTCATTATTTATTAACCCATCAGTAGATCTAGATAAGTCACTTAATAGGTCCAATACTTCTTGTTTGTCATCTTGTTTAGTTATGGTGTTATAAATCTCTTTAACTTTCAAATTTTTAATATGATCATTCAATGGCAAGTCATCGGTATCCAGATATAATGATTTGCCCAAATAATCCACATCCATTGATGGTTGATACGTGATCTCGGATGCAACCGTTGACATGTTGACTAGTCGTAGTGTCTTTTGGTGTTTATAGTGAAGTGTGTAAGTTAAATATATATATCTTTTATATGAAGTAGAAAATGATATGAATGTTTCAGTGGAATATCTGCTGAGATTATTATTATAATTTTGCTCTTCTATTATCTCTCTCTCTCCTTAATTAGAATTCTTAAATATGTGATTTATCTTGTGAATTGTACACGACTTGTTTATACATATCATGTGACATATACACAGAAAAAAAGCGGGGGCAAATGTCCATGGGAATGACGGAGATAAATAATTATTTATCTCCCAGATATTACACAAATAATAGTCTAGTATAATATAATACAGATTAAAGTCTAGTATATTGAAACCTATTAAAATTCGAAAATATAAGCTAATAAAAGCAACCACAAGAAATATATAATTAAAAAAAGAAATACAGGATGTGCAAAGTGTATTAGTTGCACCGAAAAGGACATATGGTATAAATAAATAAAACCATTTCATAGAAAGCTAAGTTAAAATGTAGCGGGATATCAAGTAAATGATATTAATTCAAATTGTCAAGTTTAAACAATAGTAATCAAGGCAGTTAAGATCATTCCCAACATGAGAGTACCTGTAGTGGAGAATTTGTCAGCACCATTAGCAAGTTGGACATCTGGTGCAGATGATGGGGAAGAAGATGGAGGTGTAGCTTGGGCAGCGACGGTAGTAAACAGCAGTGCAGGAGCTGGAGCAGCACCATTATCACCAGAACCTGTGCCAGAACCAGCACCTGAACCAGAGCCTGAACCTGAACCTGCAGCACCATTATCACCAGAGCCGGAACCTGAACCTGAACCAGGAGCACCAGAGCCGGAACCTGAACCTGAACCATTATCACCAGAACCAGAGCCTGAGCCTGAGCCTGAGCCTGAACCTGAGCCTGAACCAGAGCCTGAACCAGAACCTGCAGCACCATTATCACCAGAACCTGCACCAGGAGCACCAGATCCAGAACCATTATCACCAGAACCAGAGCCAGAATCAGATCCAGAACCATTTCCGCCAGTAGATCCATTTCCACCAGTAGATCCATTACCACCAGTAGAGCCATTACCACCAGTAGAACCATTACCACCAGTACCGGTATTTTCAGCTGGTGGGTATGTCGTCACAGTAGTGATGAATGTTGAACCAGATTGACTTACAACACCAGATTCAGTGGAGACAGTACCGTCACCTTTGGTAGTAGTCCAGGTGGTGGTAAATTCAGTTTGTGGTTGTGAGTTAGATGTTGGATTTTCTTGTTGACCAGTTGGACCAGTTGGAGATGATGGTTGTGAAGTAGGATTGGCCAAAGAAACTGAGTCGGTGGAAGTGTTTGGATTTGGATTTCCTCCAGTTGGTGAACTTGTAGAGGTGTTTGGGTTTGGATTTCCACCAGTTGATGAGTCAGTAGAACTATCGGTTGGCGAGTTGGTGGAACTATCAGTTGGTGAGTTGGTTGGACCGCTTGTATTAGAATCAGTAACAGTTACAGTGGAACTAGTGGTAGTTGATTCGGTAACAGTAGAAGTGGAGGTATTAGTGTTGGATTCAGAAGGACCAGCAGAAGAAGAATCAGTAACAGATTCAGCGGATGAAGATGGTTCCTCAGCAGATGATTCACTTGAAGAAGATGGTGCTTCAGTGGAAGAAGATGGTGCTTCGGAAGATGATTCAGCAGATGAGGATGGTTCTTCAGCTGAAGATGATGGAACTTCGGAGCTTGATGGAACTTCAGAGCTTGAAGGTTCCTCAGTAGAAGATACTTCACTGGAGGATGGTTCTTCAGTAGATGAAGATGGTTCTTCGGTGGAAGACACTTCAGAAGATGATGGTTCTTCACTGGAAGATGGTTCTTCAGAAGATGATGGTTCTTCAGTAGATGATGGTTCTTCAGTAGATGATGGTTCTTCAGTAGATGAAGATGGCTCCTCAGTGGAAGACACTTCAGAAGATGATGGTTCTTCAGTAGATGAAGATGGTTCCTCAGTAGATGATTCCTCAGTGGATGAAGATTCTTCGGTTGATGAGGATGGTTCTTCAGTGGAAGATGGTTCTTCACTTGATGAAGATGGTTCTTCAGTTGGAGCTTCTGGAAGTTGTTTACATGCAATTTGACAAGCAGTTGGCAATACTTGTTCGGATGGAACAGGACCATTGTACTGCACACTACCCAATAAGGAACCTTCCAAATCAACCAAACCAGGAACAACTTGGATCAAATCTGGATCATATCCTTGACCAATGTAAATGTTTGTTTCAATCAAAGACAACAAATTCAAACCAAGAGCTCTCAAAGTCAAAATACCGGTGTTTGGGTCATAAGTAAATGGTGGGGTCAGAATATCAATACCCAACAATGCTAAGGTGATAGGATCCAAGGCATTAAGAATATCAAGACTCAAAAGTGGTAAAGTGATACCGATTTTGTTACCACCACCGAAACCGTAAACGTTGTATGTGGTACCAGAGTTAATAGCTGGAGCAACAAAGGTGGATTCACTGTCAACTAAGTAGAAGTTTTGTTGGGTGTTACCTATCAAAGGTAAATCAACAAGGTTAATAGTGGAATCGACTTGAGCAGTCACACAACCAGAACCAGTAATGGAAGTGATTTGAAGGAAGTACTGGTTGTACAAACAGATTTGACCGTTGTTGGTGACACTATCAGCAACGACATCACCAGGAGTACCACCCAAGGTAAGAATACCATCAGACAAGAGACCATCTAAAAGCTTTGGTTTTTCGTTTTGGTAAAACACCATCAAACCTTCGTTATCAATATTAGGAGAAACAATGGCAATTGCACCAGTAAGCATATCACCAGCACCAATGTAAAATTCACCGGTGTTGGTAAAAGAAGTGAGAACCATGGCGTTGGTTGAAGGGACAGTTGAAAGAAGGGAATTGAAAGCAATAATACCATCGTTGACAATAGAAGCAACAGTAGCACTAATAGTAAGTAATGGATTGGTAACAGTTACATAAAATCCGGCATCAGATTGAACATTCAATGATCCAATACCAACGTTAGCAGCTGGATCAAAGATAGACCAATAGGCACCAGAGTGAACAGTAACGTCACCAATGTTTACTTCAACTAAACCATGATCAACTCTGTTTTCTGTAATATCAATTGCAGCTACAGAGCTAGTCAATAACCCAGCAGCTATTAAAATTCTTCCCAAGGAGAATATCATTGTCTTTCTTTTGTTTGTGGTTTTAGAAAAGGATAAGGGGAATGATTTAAAAAAACTAGTCAAGAAATAGGAGGTAGAAATATTTTCTAATGAAATTATAGGATTGATACCACCTTATATTTATAGACTTTCAGGATTCATTTTCTTTTGAAAGCAAAAAAAAACTGGAACAAAAGAAGAAATACTGGGAGGAGGGTATAATTCCTCCAATTTTTCTGGGAAATACAATGGATGGATGAATAAACCTATCCCAGTAGAATCGAGTTGCGAAATTGAACTCAAACCCAAAAAAAAAAAAAAAAAAAAAATGCAGCGTGAAAATGTATCACAAAAACGGCAAATAAGTAACTACGAATTAATTCCATGAGATGCAGATGGTGCAATAACGAAAAAAAACCAACATTTTAGTGCAAGTTTATATACCTTATTGTTAAGTAATTTAACTATTTTTGGGTTTTGCGGATTTTTGTTATAATGAGCAAAACTTTTCATTCAATGATCATCAAAAAACGAAACCTTTGTTGTGACGTATGATGGTTAAACTGACTTGCCCATGTTGATGAAATTAGATTATGTGTATGCATCGATGAAATTAATGGGAATTCAAAAAGAAAACAAATATGCTCTAAAGTGGTTACCAAAGAGCAGAAACGTTTGATTTCTTGAAAGTTTTTTCTATTGTTTTCAAAAACAGCAATCCATTTCTTGAACAAGTAAATCGGGCGCAAAATAATATTATTGAATAGGAGGGAATTACTCAAGTGAGTTACTTGTTCGATGTTTCTTAGTTCAAATTTTTCCTTTTTTTAAAAGCCTATCTAAATCTCTTTAGGCTATAATAGACTTCAAATGCTCATACTTCCTTTTGTTTTCTGGACCCTGGAGGTAGGGTTATTTTAGGTTGTGATATTTAAACGTTATCACCACATCCAAAGCCTCGGCTACCAGCGAACGAACTCCAAAGAAGCTTGATCTCATAACTTTCCTTGACTTCCAAAATAGAACACAGAAAACTTCTCTAATCGTGAAGCTAATAATAAGGTTTCTTGGGATAATTCCCTCAGTGGGTAACTTGGTTGTAGTGCGGATTTATCCTTGGCGTAGATTTGTGGAGATTTTCAAAAAAGACTAAAACTTACAAGAAAGTCTAAAAGGTCTATTGTTAAACAACAAAATCCTAACAAGTATTTGCGATTATCTAAATTTTGTTTAAACAAAAACAAAAGCAATAGTTGTCTTACAATAGGATCCTATATTAGTTGACAAATTAGTCTTTAGTGCGTTCCCTACGTTTGTCTGGGTGTGGGCTCAGAACACGTTTTGCGGAGGTAAGATGAGTTGAGTTTGAAATTGAGAATGAATCGTTACTTGTGTTATTTACCACATCATTGATCGGTTTATTTCCTATATGAATGAAAAGCTTACAATTTCTTATGGCTTGGTTTATTCCTAAGCAGGCAGTTTCCATTGAGAATACAATTTAATCTTTCTCTTACATGCGAGGGAAGATATATCTTGACGTTCAAGCCGTCGAAATACGTACAAAATGTTGGGAATGTATGTAACGAACGATTAGGGTTTTTACGCCAAGCAATGTAATCTATACAATGGTATAAACTAAAATAGGGAATGGAAGTATAGTGGATATACGTATCACACAGTGATACAATATACTCCCCAACAAATTTGCCGATGAATTTCCTCTTTCGTGAAGGGCTAGAACATCAAAGAGAAAACAAAAACACAACTAGTCAATGCTTTAGTTCTAAGTAGATGTGCATGGTTTCTGGGTAACACGGATAGTATTACTCCTCCTCCTCCCCCAAAAGCAAAAACAAAAACATTACAGACTAATAAGGAAAAGCATTCTGGTTTTGCGTAATTATTCAACCAAAACATTCTAGCCTACCCACCTAAGCTTCGTCGTTCTTGCACATTAACCTACACATGTACATACACATGCTCTAAGGTAAGTTACGACGTGTCGCAAAGGCAACTGCGGTGTTTTTACTATGATCACAAGATTTTTCAGTGCAGTTTTACAAGAATAATACGGACGCAGATGTACCAATTACTAAATAAGATGACTTCTTTTTTGCCCGACATGCTTTCTGTATTAGGTAATACTAAACCTGGGTAGAGATTCTTAAATATATAAAAAATAAGCTAAAAATAACTCTTCAAGTTCAGGCAAATATGTTTGGGTACTAGATTGGGAGATGCAGATGGGGGGTTTGTCTTTAGAGTCTTGTGTATAAACTACTAAAGTATAATTCTTTTAAAAGAAGCAATAAAAACTCTATTTGCTGGAAGTTTGGAACATATTTCCATAAATGCATTTTGTAACCTTTATCTATTTAATGCATCTGGTACTTTGTAGTTAGAAGTTTATTAATTCTTGGCGTTTTTTTGCATTTGTCTTTTCATCATAATTCATTTTCATATAATTGGTTGTTTATTATCATACTAAACATCGTAAATGAAATAATTTGAAATTCATTATAACAAAGTAAGTTGTACGTTTAGTCCAAGATATCTCGAAAAATGTAACAAGAAGAGCAGTTTGGCTTACAATAGAGAACTATTTAATGTTGAGATGAGCTAATAGGATCCTTGTTGATTTGTTGTATTTAGATCTTCATCGACAACGCAACGGTTGGTATTAACGCGTTCATTTGGGAAACACATTCCCCCAATATGGACAAATTATTCCTTCCAATTTTCATCGTGTTGTACAATACAATACCATGGAATTAGATTCCCTGCATGAAGAGAGTCGAAGGCGGTGGGAATTGGGCGGAGGGAGTTGGGCGCCCAAATTTTTTTATTGTTATTGTTATTTTTTTTAGTACTGTTCATTGTCCTCTTCCATGCATTGTTCAATTCCGAGGGTTTCTCTTGGTGATTAAAAAATATGCTTTTACAAATACTAAACAATACCCAAATTTAGCTAACAATACCCAGATGTAGCACACAATCCCCCCACTTGTTTCCTAAAAAAGACAAATTCTCCTCACCACAAGGTAAATAATAGAATAATTTGTGCGCTCAGAATTTCATGTTTCAAAAGGATAGGAAAAAGAACAATAGTAATAATAATGGTGATAATAATAATTATAGCCTCTATAGAACACCCACATGTCAAGTGTAAATTTGGAACTGAACGCCTTTGGAAGGTATATGTGTTTTGTGTAATGTTATGTCGCATGTATGATGAGCTTTACTTACTCTATATCACGGAGATAAACCACCCCTTCCTGCAATGTTAAATCGGTAATATCACACTCTCTGTGGTTTTGAGATTTACACCAGATTAAGTTACATGGCTTTATTTAGGTTTTTACGACGAATCTTGACCCCGCAGATGAATACATTATGTCAAAGCAATGAATCGAATAGGTTAGATTTTTTTTAAAAGTAAAAAAACCGAATCGAACATTCAAACCCTTCTTGAATCCCAAGGGATATGTGAACGAAATTTAAAAATATATCAACATGACAACTTCTATTATTCATCTAACAATAGCCACAACAAAGCAAATTGGAACGCGTCATCACCAGCACAGAAATAATAATGCTTGATAATGAACTATTAAATCGATTGTTGGTATTTCTGGAGGTTTAAAAAAATAAACAACTAAACCAATGACTCAAAACCATATGAGGATTGTAACATTACACAAATAAACGATACAAAATATTAGAATCTTTTGTTGGGGCTTATGATCTCATGAAATTATGATCATAATTCCTCCGCTATATTCTCTCACCTCTTTGTATTCTTGAGGACTCTTATTGTTGGAAACCGCAGAGTTAGAACCAATTACAAGAGAAGGAATATCCTCGGAAAAGCAAAATAATGAACAATTCCCGTCTTCGTGATGTTACACAATAGTTCGAAAGGGTTGTTCAGACTGAAAAATAAACAAAAAATATCTGGAATATTATCCAGGCAATCCCATTAAGAAGTAAAAAAAAAGACTACAGAATCATCGTCAATTTGGTTATGAACATCTTATAGAGTCGAAGGATTGTTATATACTATCCATGGTTATCATCCAAAGAATTACATGCACGTGAAATTAAACAATTTATTCATAACCTTGGGGGGCATCAGCGCGTGGCAGGGCAATGTTTTGTAGACACACTACTAATGTCACAAAAATATCGACTAAAAAAAAAAGGAATAGTACCAAATTGTTGGCCATTATTTACCATGACAATGGGTAGTTAACTAGACATTCCATATTATTGTGTTTAATTGAATCATTAAGATAATCAAAAAAAATATACCTTGTTCTCTAGACAATAAACACAGCAACTGTGGATTTTACAAATGGGGGTTTATGATGCCATCCAGATAAACATAGATTTGTGATGATTCCTTGCAAAATTTTGTTAAAAATAGAAATCATTTGAGTATTGTTACAACACCAAGAAAATGCCATCACTTTCAACCCAACGGAATGTAGAGTCCTGCTCTGTCTATGTATCTCTTTATAGCATGATATTCATATAATTTTATCCAACATAATTGCGCTTACGTAAGCTAACTTAGAACGGAATCTGAAATTGATTTCTTTCTTTTCTTCATCGATGAAAAATGGTTATTATCTGGTTCGTCTATAGATCCTCTACAACTGGAATTTTAATAAAACATATACATAAAAAAGTTCAATACTTAAATAAAAATTCTAAACAATAATATTAAACATCATAAACAAACCAACAAACCACGTTGAAGGTTGAACAGATACAGAAGAACCTTCGTAGTGGAAATAGGATCAGGTGAAGCTAATGATCGATATGTTGAATTCATATACCAAGGGGGCATACTTTCCGAGTATGACGCGCTCTCTCTAGGGAACGTAGTCAACGAAGTAGTGGCTGTACCAGATTCATACATGCACACAGAGGGAAAAAAAAAAGCGAGAGGCAAATGGCCATGGGAATGACGAAGATGATATTTATTATCTCCCAGATATTACACAAATAATCTAATATAATATAATACAAATTAAAGTCTAATATATTGAAAGCTATGAAAATTCGAAAATAAAACTTAATAAAAGTAACCACAAGAAAGGCATAAAAAAAAAAGAAATACAGGATGTGCAAAGTGTATTAGCTGCACCGAAAAGAACATATGGAATAAATAAAACCATTTCATAGAAGGCTACGAAAATTCGAAAATAAAACTTAATAAAAGCAACCACAAGAAAGGCATAAATAAAAATGAATACAGGGTGTGCAAAGTGTATTAGCTGCACCGAAAAGAACATATGGTATAAATAACTGAAGCCATTTCATAGAAAGCTAAGTTATAACGTAGCGGGATATCAAGTAAATGATATTAATTCAAATTGTCAAGTTTAAACAATAGTAATCAAGGCTGTTAAGATCATTCCCAACACAAGGGTACCTGTAGTGGAGAATTTTTCAGCACCATTAGCAAGTTGGACATCTGGTGCAGATGACGGGGAAGAAGATGGAGATGTAGCTTGGGCGGCGACGGTAGTAAACAGCAGTGCAGGAGCTGGAGCAGCACCATTATCACCAGAACCTGTGCCAGAGCCTGAACCTGAGCCTGAACCTGAGCCTGTTGAACCTGGACTTGAACCTGGTCCAGTGGAACCAGAACCAGATCCAGATCCAGAACCAGTGGAATCAGATCCAGAGCCAGTTGATCCAGAGTCAGTGGAGCCTGGACTTGAACCAGTAGAGCCATGAGTTACAGAATCAGAACCAGAACTGGAAGCAGAGCCAGCAGAGGTAGAACCTGAAGAACCCGAACCAGTTGATCCTGAACCAGTTGATCCTGAACCAGTTGATCCTGAACCAGTTGATCCTGAACCAGTAGAGCCATGAGATACCGAACCAGTCTCAGCTGGGAATATAGTCACTGTACTCAATGAAGGACCAGATTGACTAACAACACCAGATACTGTACAAGGTACGCCTTTTTCAGTGGTAGTAGTCCAAGTCTTGGTGAAAGTAGTTTCAACAGCACCACAAGATTTTTTATGTGGACAAGTAGTAATGGTGATGATGCAGGTGTCAGATTGACTAACAACAGCAGATTCAGTACAAAGGGAACCGTCAGTAGTGGTGGTGGTCCATGTCGTGGTGTATGTACTAATAACAGGAGCAGGGAAGGTGGTAACAGTGGTAAGGTAGGTACCAGATTCACTGACGATACCGGAGTAAGTAGAAACAGATCCATCAGAGTTGGTGACTTCCCAAGTAGTGGTGTACTCGGTTTGCATAGCAGCTGGGAAAGTGGTTTCAGTGGTTAGGTAGGTACCAGATTCACTGACGATACCGGAGTAAGTAGAAACAGATCCATCAGAGTTAGTAACTTCCCAAGTGGTGGTGTACTCCGTTTGCATAGCAGAGCCGGTAGATGAAATACAATTAATATCATCTCTCTTACAAACAGTTGGAGCAGCAGATACCATATTTCCTGGGAAAGTGGTGATGGTGGTGAATGAAGAACCAGATTCACTAACAATACCAGATTCAGTTTCAACAGAACCATCACTGTTAGTGGTAGTCCAAGTAGTAGTGAATTCAGTTTGGACATCAGAACTAGCTTGTGGGAAAGTGGTGATGGTGGTGAATGATGATCCAGATTCACTAACAATACCAGACTCGGTGGAGACGGAACCATCACTGTTAGTGGTAGTCCAGGTAGTAGTGAATTCAGTTTGGACATCAGAACTAGCTTGTGGGAAAGTAGTGATGGTGGTGAATGAAGATCCAGATTCACTAACAATACCAGATTCAGTTTCAACAGAGCCATCACTGTTAGTGGTAGTCCAAGTAGTGGTGAACTCAGTTTGGACATCGGAGCTTGCTTGTGGGAAAGTAGTGATGGTGGTGAATGATGATCCAGATTCACTAACAATACCAGATTCAGTTTCAACTGATCCGTCACTGTTAGTGGTAGTCCAAGTAGTGGTGAATTCAGTTTGGACATCAGAGCTAGCTTGTGGGAAGGTAGTGATAGTGGTGAATGAAGATCCAGATTCACTAACAATACCAGATTCAGTTTCAACTGATCCGTCACTGTTAGTGGTAGTCCAAGTAGTGGTGAACTCAGTTTGGACATCAGAGCTAGCTTGTGGGAAGGTAGTGATAGTGGTGAATGAAGATCCAGATTCACTAACAATACCAGATTCAGTTTCAACCGATCCATCACTGTTAGTGGTAGTCCAAGTAGTGGTGAATTCGGTTTGAATATCGGAACTTGCTTGTGGGAAAGTAGTGATGGTGGTGAGTGAAGATCCAGATTCACTGACAATACCGGATTCAGTTTCAACCGATCCATCACTGTTAGTGGTAGTCCAAGTAGTGGTGAACTCAGTTTGGACATCGGAGCTTGCTTGTGGGAAGGTAGTGATAGTGGTGAATGATGATCCAGATTCACTAACAATACCAGATTCAGTTTCGACTGATCCATCACTGTTAGTGGTAGTCCAAGTAGTGGTGAACTCAGTTTGGACATCGGAGCTTGCTTGTGGGAAAGTAGTGATGGTGGTGAGTGAAGATCCAGATTCACTTACGATACCGGATTCAGTTTCAACCGATCCATCAGAGTTGGTGGTGGTCCAGGTGGTGGTGAATTCAGTTTGGACATCGGAACTAGCTAAAGACGACGAAGGCTGTTCACTCGACGATACTTCAGTAGAAGATGATTCTTGAACGGAAGACGATACTTCAGCCGAAGAAGATACCTCACTAGAAGATGATTCTTGAACGGAAGATGATACTTCAGAAGATGAGGATGGTGCTTCAGTGGAAGATGGTGCTTCACTTGATGAAGATGGTGCTTCGGTTGGGGCTTCTGGAAGTTCTTTACATGCAATTTGACAAGCAGTTGGCAATACTTGTTCTGATGGAACAGGACCATTGTAAGTAACACTACCCAATAAGGAGCCGTCTAAATCGACCAAACCAGGAACAACTTGGAACAAACTAGGATCATATCCTGGGCCAATATAAAAGTTTGTTTCAATCACAGACAACAAATTCAAACCAAGAGCTCTCAAAGTCAAAATGCCGGTGTTTGGATCATAAGAAAATGGTGGAGTCAGAATATCAATACCCAACAATGCTAAGGTGATAGGATCCAAAGCGTTAAGCGCATCAAGACTCAAAAGTGGTAAAGTGATACCGATTTCGTTACCACCACCAAAACCGTAAACGTTGTATGTGATACCATTGTTGACAGCTGGCGCCACAAGGTTGGATTCACTATCAGCTAAATAGAAATTTTGTTGGGTGTTGCCTATCAAAGGTAAATCAACAAGGTTAATAGTGGAATCGACTTGAGCAGTCACACAACCAGAACCAGTAATGGACGTAAGTTGAAGGAGGTATTGGTTGTACAAACAAATTTGACCGTTGTTAGTGACACTATCAGCAACGACGTCACCAGGAGTACCACCCAAGGTAAGAATACCATCAGACAAGAGACCATCTAAAAGCTTTGGTCTTTCATTTTGGTAAAACACCATCAAACCTTCGTTATCAATATCAGGAGAAACAATGGCAATTGCACCAGTAACCACATCACCAGCACCAATGTAAAATTCACCAGTGTTGGTAAAAGAAGTGAGAACCATGGCGTTGGTGGAAGGGACGGTTGAAACAAGAGAATTGAAAGCAACAATACCATCGTTGACAATAGAAGCAACTGAGGCACTAACAGCAAGTAATGGATTGGTAACAGTTACATAAAACCCGGCATCAGATTGAACATCCAAAGATCCAACACCGACATCAGCAGCTGGATCAAAGATAGACCAATAGGCACCGGAGTGAACAGTAACGTCACCAATGTTCACCTCAACTAAACCATGATCAACTCTGTTTTCTGTAATATCGATTGCAGCTACAGAGCTAGTCAATAGCCCAGTAGCTATTAAAGTTCTTCCCAAGGAGAATATCATGCCTTTTTTTAAGGGGATTTTAGAAAAAGATAAGGGGAATGATTAATAAAACTTGAAACGAAATAGGAGGTAGAAATATTTTCTAATGAAATTACAGGACTGAAACCACCTTATATTTATAGACTTTCAGGATTCATTTTCTTTCGAAAACAAAAAAACTGGAACAAAAGAAGAAATACTGGGAGGAGGGTATAGTTCCCCCAATTTTGTGGGAGATGCAATGAAGGAATAAGCTCATCCCGGTAAAATCGTGTTGCGAAATTGAACTCAAACTCGAACCCAAAAAAAAGAAACGGCAACCTCAAAATGTAGGACAGAAAAGACAAATAAGTAACTACGAATTAATTCCATAAGATGCAGATGGTTCAATAACGAAAATAAAAAATAACGGTTTAGTGCAAGTTTATATACCTTATTGTGAAACAATTTACCTTTTTTAAAGTTTTGCGGATTTTTGTTATAATGTGGAAATTTTTTTACTCCATGATCATCAAAAAACGAAGCCTTTGTTGTGACGTATGATGGTTAAACTGAATGTGCAATGTTGATGAAATTAGATTATGTGTATGCATCGGTGAAATTAATGGGAACTCAAAAAGAAAACAAGTATCCACTAAAATGGTTACCAAAAAACAGAAACGTTTGATTTCTTGAAGAAGTAACTGGGGCACAAAATAGTATTATTGAATAGGAGGGAATTACTCAAGTGAGTTACTTGTTTGATGTTTCTTAGTTCAAATTTTTCTTTTATTTTTCTTTTAAAGCCTATCTAAATCTCTTTAGGCTATAATAGACTTCAAAAGCTCATACTTCGTTTTGTTTTCTGGACCCTGGAGTTAGCGTTATTTTAGGTTATGATATTTAAACGTTATCACCACATCCAAAGCCTCGGCTACCAGTGAACGGACTCCAAATAAGCTTGATCTCATAACTTTCCTTGACTTCCAAAATAGAACACAAAAAGCTAAATAATAAGGTTTTTGGGGGAATTCCCTCAGTGGGTAACTTGGTTGTAGTGCGGATTTATCCTTGGAGTAGGTTTGTGGACATTTTCAAAAAAAAAACTAAAATTTACAAGAAAGCATAAATGTCCATTACTAAGCAAAAGAATCCTAATGAGTATTTGCGATTATCTAAAATTTGAATAAACAAAATCGAAATGGATAGTTGTCTTACAATAGGATCCTATAGTTAGTAGACAAATTAGTCTTTAGTGGGTTCCATGCGAGGGAAGATATATCTTAACGTTCAGGCCATCGAAATACGTACAAAAGATTGGGAATGTATGAAACAAACGATTAGAGTTATGCCAGGCAATGTTTTCTCTACAATGGTATAAACTAAAAAAAGGAATGGAAGTGAAGTGAAGCGAATAAACGTATCATTCAGTTATGCAATATACTCCCAACAAATTTGTTGATGGCTTTCCTCTTTCGTGAAGGGCTAGAACATCAAAGAGAAAACAAAAGCATTACAGACTAATGAGGGAAAGCATATTGGTTTTGAGTAATTATTCAATCAAAACATTCTAGCCTACCCACCTAAACATCGTCCTCCTTGCACATGTACATAAACATGTTCTAAGGTAAGATCCGAAGGCAACTGCATTGTTTTTACTGGGATCACAAGATTAATACGCACGCAGATGTACCAATTACTAAACAAGATGATTGTTTGCCTGACATGCTTTCTGTGTAAGGTAATAACAAACCTGAGCATAGATTCCGAAATATATAAGAAATTTAAAGCTAAAAATAACTATTCATTTCTAGGTAAACGTGTTGGAAGACTAGATTAAGAGATGAGGGAGTTTGTTTTTAAAGTTTTGTGTATAATATATAAAAGTATGATTCTTTTAAAAGGAGCAATAAAAATTTATTTGCTGCAAGTTTGGGACATATTTCCATGATCGCATTTTGTAACCATTCTCCATTGAATTCATCTGGAACTTTGTGGTTCGAGTTTTAATAATTCTTGGCGATTTTTTTTTTTTTTGCATTTGTTTGTTCATCATAATTCATTTTCATGTACTTTGTTGTTCTTTGATACTAAATCTCGTAAATGAAACAAGTTGAAATTCACTATACCGGAGTCGGTTGTGCGTTTAGTCAAGGATATCACGAAAAATGTAACAAGAAGGGCAGTTTGGCTTAAATAGTGAACTGTTTAACGTTGAGATGTTCTTACATGAGCCTTGTTGGTTTGTTGTATTTGCAACGCAACAGCTGGTAATAACGCGTTCTTTTGGGAAACACATTCCCACAATATGGACAAATTATTCCTTCCAATTTTTATCGTTTTGTACAATACAATACCATGAAATTAGATTTCCTGCATGATTGGAGTCGAACGCGGTAGGAAGTGGGGGCGGGGCCCCCATATTTTTTATTTTTCATTTTTTATTTTTAAAAAATACTGTTCATTGTCCTCTTCCATTTGTTGTACAATTCCGAGAGCTTCTCTTGGTGAATAAAAAATATGCCTTTAAAAATGCTGAACAATATTCCAATTTAGCAACCAATCCCCACTTGCTTCCTAGAAAAGATGATTTCTCCTCACCACAAGGTAAATAATAGAATAATTTGTGCGCTCAAAATTTCATGTTTCGAAAGATGCAAAAAGGAACAATAGTAATAATAGTCAATATAATCCATATATGATACCAACATGTGAAGTTAAAATTTGGAACTGAACGACTTTGGAAGGTATATGTGTTTTGTGTAATGTTATATCGCATGTATGATGAGCTTTACTTACTCTTTCTAACGGAGATAAACCACCCCCTCCTGCAATGTTAAATCGGTAATATCACTCTCTCTGTGGTTTTGAGATTTACATCAGATTAAGTTACATGACGAACCTTGACCCCGCACATGAATACATTATGTCAAAGCAATGAATCGAGTAAGTTAGATTCTTTTTAAAAGTAAAAAACCAACTAGAACATTCAAACCCTTCTTGATTCCCAAGGGATGTGAACGAAATTTAAAAATATATCAACATAACGATTTCTATTATTCATCTAACAATAATCCGGACAATGCAACTTGTAAGGCGTCATCACGAGCGCAGAAATAATATTACTTAATATCGATTGTTGGTATCTCCGGAGTTTTTTAAATAAAAATAAAAAAATAAGCAAATGACTCAAAACCATATGAGGATTGCATAATTACACAAAAAAACGATACAAAATATTAGATTCGTTTGTTGGGGCTTATGATATCATGAAATTGTGATTATAATTCTTCCGCTATATACTCTCATCTCTTTGTATTCTTGAGGACTCTTATTGTTGGAGCTCGCGGAATTAAAACAAATTGCAAGAGAAGGAATATCCTCGGAAAAGCAAAATAATGAACAAATCCCGTCTTTGCTATGTTACACAATAGTTCGAAAGGACGGCCCAGATTGAAAAATAAACAATTATTATCTCGGAAATTCTCCACACTAACCCATTGCTAACTGAAAAAAATACCACAGAATCATCGACAATGCGGTTTTGAATATCCTACAAAATCTAACTACTGTTGTATACTATCCGTGATCATCCAAAGAATGACATGCTCATGAAATTAATCAATTTATTCATAACATTTGGGGGATATGAGCTCGTGGCAAGGCAAGGTTTTGTAGATACACTACTAATTTCACAAAACTATAAGCTAAAAAAACACACTTTGTTCTCTAGACAATAAACACAGCAACTGTGGATTTTACAAATGGGGGGTACATGATCCCATCCAGATAAACATAGATTTGTGATGATTCCTTGCAAAATTTTGTTAAAAATAGAATTCATTTGAGTATTGTGACAACACCAAGAAAATGCCATCACTTTCAACCCAGTGTAATGTAGAGTTTTTCTTTTTGCCGTGCTGGTTAGAGTCCTGCTCTGTCTATGTATCTCTTTATAGCATGATATTCATATAATTTTATCCAACATAATTGCGCTTACGTAAGCTAACTTAGAACGGAATCTGAAATTGATTTCTTTCTTTTCTTCATCGATGAAAAATGGTTATTATCTGGTTCGTCTATAGATTCTCTACAACTGGAATTTTAATAAAACATATACTTAAAAAAGTTCAATACTTAAAGAAAAATTCTAAACAATAATATTAAACATCATAAACAAACCAACAAACCACATTGAAGGTTGAGCAGATACAGCATACCCTTCGTAACTAGGAACACTGACTGTACCAACACTATGTGATGGATACTCAACACCATTGGCAATGCCCTGGGACATCGTAGTACCATGTGCATGATCAATCACGACAGTAGAAAATGTTGATCCGGCCAACAGGTGCGAACCACTTGTTCCAACTCTGTCGTGGTCGACATTGTCATTAACCTCTGGATTGAAATCACTACTCGAAGTATCATAGTCTCCGGCAGGCTGACCACCTTTTCCGACATAATTATTTGCATTTCCAATTCCTTGATCATCTCCGGAACCTTGATTATTTGCAGCCCCTTGATCTTTAACGGCACCTTGATTAGTATCAACCCCTTCATTGCTTTCAATACCTCCAGCTTCTGCCCCTTCGTCACCATCATTTCCTTCAACACCTTCATTTCCTTCAACACCATCATTTCCTTCAACACCATCATTTCCTTCAACACCATCATTTCCTTCGACACCTTCAACACCTCCTGTACTTTCAGCATTTTCACTATCTTCACTTGAAGACAACGTGTAGACAGGTTCACTAATATCAGTTTCGGACACTTCTGCGTCACCTGTTGATAACGATGAACCAGTGAATTCGACTGTTGGAGTGGTAATAGCAGGAGAAGCGATATCATTGCCAGTAGTGATTTCATCAGAACCATTCAAATCTTCGGTAGTGTTACCAAATTCATCAGTGGTTTCGGAACTTTGTGATAATTCTAACGTCGAAGAAGCAACCATTTCGTTACCGGAAACCCAATTATCGTAACCATCATCTGTAGAGGAAATAGGATCAGCTGCAGCTAATGATCGATATGTTGAATTCATATACCAAGGTGGCATACTTTCGGAGTACGACGCGCTCTCTCTAGGGAACGTAGTCAACGTAGTGGTGGCTGTACCAGATTCATACACAATACCTGAGTCGGTTTCAACTGACCCGTCGCTATTGGTGGTGGTCCATGTCGTGGTGTATTCAGTTTCCCATTCGGATGTCATGTGATCGGATTCAATAGCTGTCATGTCATCAGATTCAGTGGGTGACATATCATCGGATTCTATGGGTGTTATATCACCGGATCTGGTACCTGTCATTTCTTCGAATGCACTCTCTCTAGGGAATGTAGTCAACGTAGTAGTGGATGTACCAGACTCATACACAATACCTGAGTTGGTTTCAACCGATCCATCGCTATTGGTGGTGGTCCATGTCGTGGTGTATCTAGTTTTCCATTCGGGTCTCATATCATCGGATTCGGTGGCTGTCATTTCTTCGAATGCACTCTCTCTAGGGAACGTAGTCAACGTAGTAGTGGCTGTACCAGACTCATACACAATACCTGAGTCGGTTTCAACTGATCCATCGCTATTGGTGGTGGTCCATGTCGTGGTGTATTCGGTTTCCCATTCGGATGTCATCTCATCGGATTCGGTGGCTATCATATCATCAGATTCAGTGGCTGACATATCATCGGATTCAGTGGCTATCATATCATCAGATTCAATGGGTGTTATATCACCGGCTCTGGTACCTGTCATTTCCTCGAATGCACTCTCTCTAGGGAATGTAGTCAACGTAGTAGTGGCTGTACCAGACTCATACACAATACCTGAGTCGGTTTCAACTGATCCATCGCTATTGGTGGTGGTCCATGTCGTGGTGTATTCGGTTTCCCATTCGGATGTCATCTCATCGGATTCGGTGGCTATCATATCATCAGATTCAGTGGCTGACATATCATCGGATTCAGTGGCTATCATATCATCAGATTCAATGGGTGTTATATCACCGGCTCTGGTACCTGTCATTTCCTCGAATGCACTCTCTCTAGGGAATGTAGTCAACGTAGTAGTGGATGTACCAGACTCATACACAATACCTGAGTTGGTTTCAACCGATCCATCGCGATAGGCGGTGGTCCATGTCGTGGTGTATTCAGTTTCCCATTCGGATGTCATACCATCAGATTCAGTGGCTGTCATATCATCGGATTCGGTGGCTGTGGTTTCTTCGAATGCACTCTCTCTAGGGAACGTAGTCAAGGTGGTAGTGGATGTACCAGATTCATACACAATACCTGAGTCGGTTTCAACCGATCCATCGCTATTGGTGGTGGTCCATGTCGTGGTGTATCTAGTTTTCCATTCGGGTCTCATATCATCAGATTCAGTGGATGTCATCTCATCAGATTCAGTGGCTGTCACTTCCTCGAATGCACTCTCTCTTGGGAACGTAGTCAACGTAGTAGTGGATGTACCAGACTCATACACAATACCTGAGTTGGTTTCAACCGATCCATCGCTATTGGTGGTGGTCCATGTCGTGGTGTATCTAGTTTTCCATTCGGGTCTCATATCATCGGATTCGGTGGCTGTCATTTCTTCGAATGCACTCTCTCTAGGGAACGTAGTCAACGTAGTGGTGGCTGTACCAGATTCATACACAATACCTGAGTCGGTTTCAACCGATCCATCGCTATTGGTGGTGGTCCATGTCGTGGTGTATTCAGTTTCCCATTCGGAGACGGGGAATGGTGGTATAAATTCTATTGTGTTGGTGTACCAAGATCCTTCTGAATCTGTGGTTATATCAACAACAGCTGTTTCTGTTTGCAATGATCCATCGGAAGCTGTTGTTGTTATTGTTGTTGTGTATTCAGTAGCTGAAGTGCCAGGCGCGTCTGGAAGTTGTTTACATTCAATTTGACAAACAGCTGGCAATTCGCGTTCTGGCACAGGTCCGTTGTACTGGACACTACCTAGGGTTGTTGATTGTAGTCCACCACCCGAATCAGTGACTATTTCGAACAAACTTGGGTTATACCCTAAACCGATATCAAACTTTTGGGAAAGCACTGTAGCTCTCAAGGTTAAAATACCTTTCTTTGTATCATAATCAAACGCTTTTGACAACAACGGGATCCCAATAAGCAGAAGACTGATACCTATTTTGTTACCGTTACCAAACCCGTACACGGTAAACACTTGAGGAAGGGAAATTGCTTGGGCGATAAGGGAAGACTCACTATCAGCTAAGTAGTAATTTTGGGTCGAAGCTGTTAATAGTGTGTAGGTAATGTAAATGGTTGATTCAGCCTTAGCAGTGATGCAACCAGTACCCGTGATCGGATTGATTTGTTCCAAAGCATGGTTCTGAAAGCAAATTTGACCATTGTTTGTAATAGAAATACCAGGCACACCCAACGTCACGATACCAGAACTTCTTTGGTTTTGATAAAACACCATTAAACCATTATTTCGCCAGGAAGAAGAAGTTAAAGTTATGACACTTGCAAGAATACCGGAGGCACCCAAGTACATCTCACCGTTATTGGTAAAGGAAGCTCCCACCAAGGTATAAGTGGAAGCTGTTTCCGAACAAATTGAATTGAAGGAAATAATACCATCATTGATAATGGAACTAAGAAGAGAAGTCAAAGTGACTTGAAGGGCAATACGATCGGACGTCAGCGTGATGTAAAATGCGGCACCTGGTTCAACATCTAGGGAACCCACAATAACAGAAACAGAATTATCAACAATGGACCATGAAGCATCCGACTTAATAGTGATCGAACCTATACTTAAATCGAAAAATCCGCGATCCACTCTATGTCTCGTAATATCATATGCCGAAACGAATGCGAATAGCAAACATGAGGTTAGCAAGAGTCGTTTCAATGGTAGTAACATTTGGCTTCTTTATAACTTAATGAAGGGAGGAGTTGTTTATAGTCTTCAGAAACCCAATACAATATTGGAAAATTAAAGAAAATGAATTACTTTGTGAAAACTTTGTTAAAGGATTCATGTATTCTTTTATACATTTTCAAAGTCATTAGATAAAGTTGGGAATGCCATTTTTCATGGCTAGTATTCTTTTGGAGGAGGGAGTATAATAAAGTGGAATAGAATTATTACTGGAGCGTTATTATGGGCGGAGTTGCAAAAAGATGTTTCCACAAATGAGAAAAATATAATATTAGTCGTAAAATAAAATAGTACCCAGATTAAAAAAAAAAAGAATAATAATGCCAACAGATGTAATATAGATGCGTAACGGAGATGAGTAAAATAAATAGCCCGATAAGTTCAGATTGGTCCACTATTTAGTTATTTGCTTGTTTTTGTTGTGGGGGGTCCTTGCATAGTGAAGGGTTTTGCTTTTGTTGTTTGCTTGAAGTGGTTTGGGGTGTTAAAAAAAATTAACAAACATTGTTTCAGTAAAGAGACTAAGCTGTAAGGTGAAAGTTCCTATATGTAAACAACAGATATAGCAGTAGAAAATAATTTAATACTAAGAGGTTATTTCTGAAGTCCCTTTCTAGTAAATAATTTTGTTTCTGGTACTTTTTAGTTTCTTGGGACTTTTTATTTTCAAGTATAATTTTCTGTACAAAAAATGAAGATGCAGAGAACGCTAGTGTTCGAATACATTGGTTAAAAATATTCTAGAATAACTTGTGTTCATTCTCTTACCATATATTTTTATAAAATAACCACATTCTAGAATATTTTTTGCAATTAGAAATCTTGAAAATTATTATTCTCCAATAACTGTATCTGGCTGGATAATTATTGTTTTTTTTTAATTATACTAATGAAACTCGTAGCCATAACTGTTGAAATACAAAGACCTAGAAAACACGAGTTTAATATACTATTAATAATAGGATCTTTCCAATCACTTGCTATGGAATATCAGGGTATGAGCAAAATAAAGCTAACTTTCAGGTGCTGCCTTGCGTGAAATAAATCAATTACCGTCATGATGAATGCTCATATATAGTGGTCTCTGTGTGCAAATAATATCTCAGCAATGGTTTCTTGGACAATCTAAATATAACGCCTTTGATATTATCATTAAAAGCTTGTGCATGTAAAGTCACACGACAGTATTGTGAGGAGATTTTATGTATAATAGCTTATACTCCCTATCGTTTATGCTTTGGAAAATAATTCATATATCAAGTAATTTGGAATTATTCATACATTATTATTAAAAAAAACTACCCATACTATGTTTAGTACTACCCAAGCAGGCATAAACTATATGCTCCCTTATTTTGCTGGTTTTCAATGGAAATAACCCTTCCGTTGTTCACTCCTAAGGGTCTTCTCTGTGTTTGCAGATAGTGCTAACAATGCATTTCAGTAAATACTTGGCAGAAGATTGAGAGAATAGATATAAGAATACTAGCCACCTACCCGCATAAACTAGATGTCTCCCGAAACAATAGGGTTAACTCAAATGTGTTGAAGCATCCTGTTGCTAGATATCACCCTTGTTTTGCGTTATTAACAGGAAAAGAACCTTGGCATCCCTTTTTCCTGTTGTGGTGGAAATGATTTATCACTTCTATGCCTAGGATAATTCGCTTATTTTATAAGAAGTACACCCTAAGCTGTACTCTCAACCATTACAATACTATTACCAAAATACAGTAAATTGCTTGTCGGTAAACTAAATAAAATTAATATCATTCAATTTTCATTAATTCATATAAAGATAGATAAGAATATTTCGTCTGTTATAATATTTTCATTATTATTATTGAATAATAGCTATGAGAAAAATTTTGAAATAGAAATTCATAACGAGAATGCCGTTTTGTTCACACCGTTGTAGATAATTATTAGTGTATTATATTTCTGTAAAACTATTTTTTAGAAACATTTACAAGTATAATAATGTACTGAGATGGAAGAAAATAGATGATCAATAAGATTAAAAAAAAAAGAGCGAAAGGTTTGTCCATGACCCCCTAATTCATCATGACAAATGATGGAAATTGTTGTATTCGAACCCAGTCATGCAACAGATAATACTTACAACTGTCATGGGTATCTTTTAAAGAAAATCGTGAGACATTTACACCTCTTCCTAGGCTTACAACACACCAAGAAAAGACCATTGCTTTTGTCTGATTTGTTTATAATATATATTCCACAACTCTTATAACTTGCAAAGCACTTGCATATTTATATAGACTTGCCCCATTTCTTGAAGTCAGATTTTATTCAGTTTATCCCACCAGAGTCAGAATTATACCCAGCCTTTCTTTGTGTAATTTTTTTTCGTAAGAGCTTTATTGGATTTGCACACGACCTTGCTACTTGCTGCCACTAATTTCAGCACTTGGAAGATAAGCTGATTGAAGAATGGTTGACTACAAAGTATCAGCAAGAGTATAAAATATACCTAAGTGTAGAATAGTTGAGTATTTACTAACTTTTTATAAGTTTATAAAAAAAAGTTATTTTCATATCAACATTTCATAAAAACATCAGTAATTAATGCTAAACATCATCAACCTCTAAACAGACACCTCTTAATTCACCAAAAACAGACAATTTATGAAGTTTTATTTGATCAGTCTACTGAGAATGTTCATCCACTACCTACCAACACTTACAGGAAGGTCTATATCATCTTGGGTGATGATTAAATCAACTTTTAATATTTCGACAATTCTCAAAAGTACACACCTTGCGATTCGAAAATTTCACATTTCAACGGAACGACCCCCCGGATGTGAAAATTTTTCTCACCGCGTGCTGAAATAGCCTAATTAGTGAGCTATTTTACGTTTGTTTTTAGTTTTTTGAACGTAGTGTTCGAATCTCGTCATTTCTTCAAGACATGTTGATTTTTTATAACTCAATTACTGCCAGGAGTAGTTCCCTCCGTAGTTTTCATCATCAATACTAAAGTGGGTGGAACAATTATTTTGCTGGTATTTAGACCAACCAAAAATTAGAGCATTAGGTGTTCAATAGAGTGATTTGAGACAAGTTCTAAGAACAGGTTATTGACCCAAGGACAACAATAACACTGTATTGAATAAACTAATATTGATAATTTAACATTAGACAATTCGCTAGACCGAGGTAAACAGATAACAATACAAATAACCTTAAACATGAAATTCTAACTACACTTTGACGATAATCAATAAGCTTCTTCTTTGTTTTTTTTGTTTTGTTGGTGAATTATTATTTTTTTTTGTATTGTATCTTCTCTTATTCAACCACAATTACGTAATCTAACTTCACCCACGTGAACTCACCACACATTGGTACAATCAATCTCTCTAACTAAAAAAAAAAAAAAAAAAAAAAATTCACATTGATTTCATATTGATATTCATACACCCATTCAATATTGCGTATCTTGCACCTTTACCTCCCCTTTAGTCAACATGTCAGCCCCTTGTCATTGTAAACACGCCGAAGATTCTTCTACCACCAATGGTAAGCTTTCAGTATTATCACCAGAATTACAAGCTGAGTTCAAAGATCCAAACCATCCAGCCAACTTAATCTGTGAATTATGTCGATTGTTTTATGATAACAATTGGGTCACTGGTACTGGTGGTGGTATTTCAATTAGAGATGTTGAAGGACCAAATCCTAATTTGGTCTACATTGCGCCATCTGGTGTTCAGAAAGAAAGAATCCAGCCTTGGGAAATGTTCTTGGTTGAATTACCGGATGAGAAAATCATTCGTACTCCAAATGACATTCCTAAAGAATTGACTAAATCATATAAATATAAACCAAGTGCATGTACTCCATTGTTTATTAGTTGTTATACATTGAGAGATGCTGGGGCTTGTATCCATACCCATTCACAACATGCCGTGATGATGACTTTATTCTTGGAAAATGAAAAAGAATTCACCATCAGTCACATTGAGCAAATCAAAGCATTACCTAAATTGCAATATAACGAAGAAACTAAAAAAATAGAAAAGGTTGGAAGCATGGAATATTACGATAAACTAGTGATTCCAATCATTGAAAATACTCCACACGAAGAAGATTTAACTGATTCGTTACAAGAAGCCATCAAGAATTACCCAGGTGCAAGTGCTGTTTTGGTGAGAAGACATGGGATTTATGTCTGGGGTGAAACCGTTTGGAAGGCTAAGGTTTATAATGAAGCTATTGACTATTTATTAGAATTGGCCGTAAAAATGAAACTTGCTGGTATTCCATTAGTTAAAGAACAGTAGAATATACATTTGTAAATTATCTCAAGGGATTCTTTGTAGTTTTCAATGCTTGTCCTCTTAATTTCTCCCAGTTGATGGATTGGTACAACTCATCACTGATTTCTCCGATACAAACGACTTCATTTCCACGCATGATATATACACCCAACGGGATTTCTTGGTTCCCCTCCTCTTCGTTTCCTCCTTCTTCTCCTTCTTCTTCTGGTGACGATATTATTCGTTCGATGCAATTGCTTAGTATTATGTTTGTATACTTATCGTACCCTTCTAGTATACCTTCAAAAAACCTTGCGTCTGTTGTGATTACATGGACTTTCTCTGAAACACACAATTTAAGTTAGTAAATACATTCTTTAACGACACACATCATAATGATAGTAATACATACTTTCCATAAACTCCTTGAGATCTGACATTGTTGATTATATTGGTTCTCCCTGCTATATCACACCTACTGTTCTACTGAATAGAAATATCCACTCCACTCAATTTCGATTTTTTCTTTTGTTTTTCCAGTCGATTATATTTTTTTTGTTCCCTCGTTTGGGTTCACCACAGTCTAGTCAAACAATAAGAAACTGAAAAAAAAAAGTGTTGCAAAAAAAAAACCAAAAAAAAAATTAATTACAACACCCAAGGCAAATACCATCCTACCAAGCATATGACTACACAGGACACAGAAACCGAGTTATCGAGTGAGA